>CM060948.1:219689121-219749121 GCA_030765055.1 Mantis religiosa
CAATAAAGACGAGTCACCAAAAATCGATCAACAACCCTTAGGTGTTTCAACTGTTAGAAAACCCTAATATGACATTTGACCCGTGCCTTACTTGTTATCTTAATGAAACTTACTCTACTCCAGGCTTTGTTAGTTATTTCCTGCTTGATTTGCACAAAAGATCTGAGATACATATCAAATTGGTAGCAGTAAAACTGTGGTAGTGTGATGCTTTATAAGACTTCATTCTTATTTTCTCTATATTAGCTATTAACAAACTTCTTTAAACACTAATATAGTGTAAGTTACCTTAAAGTCGTATTATTTATAAAAGAACTGTGTTTTTGGGAGGATTCACTATCTAGTCTCACAGTCCTAACATTCACAGTTCCTGCGTTATAATAGTACGCCACGATTCTTAACTAGGGTTATTTGCGGTTGAACGCAATGAAAAGAAAACTGCATACACATTGCAGCTACAGGAGTGTTAAGTGTATTATTAGGGTATCGAGGAATGCTTTGGAAAGCCTAGAAGAAATCGACGTTTAGTTTTTTTTTTTTTCTCGGTACTTCCGAGATTCTATTACGCCATTCACACATATTATGTATTTCAGTAATTATTTGTACAATTTTATATCTTAATTGTTTTAATAAACTGCAGTAAAATATTTTATAATCAACTTACTGGTCCTCACCTTGAATTGTGGGAAACGCAATGCTACCAATTCAGTAGGTAAATAATTTGATGGCTTAGTAAGTTAATATAAAATGGGAGGCTTTGAGTCAGTTATATGATATCTGAAGCCCTGAATCAAACCGGAATATTTAATGATGTTAATGATGATGATAATGGTTATGTTAGTCTTCAACTCCAGGAATTGGATACGCAACCTGTTCCATCAACGCTATCATTCCGATCTCTTTCCGGGCGACCAACATTTCCTCTACCTTGGAGAATATCACTATGTACCTTCCTGGGTGTTCTCCCTTCGTACATTACCTCTATATATATTCTATATATCATATTATGTTTAATCTATTCTCATTTCCTTAAGTGTTCTCATATATCTTTGATTCTTTACAATATCGCCAAAATATTTCCATATCTCTTATTAGGCACAAACTTTCACACCTCTCAAAGTCGTAATTTCAGTGCTCCATGAGTCGCTTCCATAAACTGAAAGTACACTACTACTACTACTACTACTACTACTACTACTACTACTACTACTACTACTACTACTACTACTACTACTACTACTACTACTACTACTACTACCACTACTACTACCACTACCACTACCACTACCACTACCACTACCACTACCACTACCATTACCACTACCACTACCACTTCCACTAACACTACCACTATCACTACCACTACCACTACCACTACCACTACCACTACCACTACCACTACCACTACTACTACTACTACCACTGCCCTATGTTTCGCAAGTTGGTGTTAGCTGCTCGAGCCAGAAAGTTATGATCCACGTGATGCATCCACACCGCATTCGTCTACTTTAGGTTAATTTAAGGCGGTCAACTGCCTGTCATGATATGGCGCAAGCTACGGCAGTAAGCCGAGAGGTGGATGTAATAGTTGCTTGCGAACCAAACAAAAAGCGGGTGTCTGCTGGTGGTTGGCTCACAGATACACGGTGTGATGTCGCCGTGTATTTTCTGAATAAACAAGTGGAGATGCTGAAGTTCCGAGCGGAGGCAGGTTACCTCTGTGTGTATTTCCGGCACTGCCATCTCTTCTGTTGTTATATTTCTCCGAA
The DNA here is from genome assembly GCA_030765055.1 of Mantis religiosa. Classification (NCBI taxonomy): domain Eukaryota; kingdom Metazoa; phylum Arthropoda; class Insecta; order Mantodea; family Mantidae; genus Mantis; species Mantis religiosa. The sequence goes on from CM060948.1 coordinate 219,690,891, forward strand.
CATTTCCTTGGATGATTTTAGGATCGCTGTCGATCATCTCATGAGGGATTGTAGAAGCACCGGAGGGGAATGCATTCTTCTGGGTGACATTAATAGCAAATCGCCACAATGGGGATCACCAATTACTGATCGTCGAGGCGCCTACTGGACAGATTGGATGGCCACCCTGGATCTTGTAGCCCATAATACCGGCACAGTTCCCACTTTTGTCAGAGATACTTCTGAGTCCTTCATTGTGTCACCTGTTCGACGCAGACCATAGCAGCTCGAATTGTGGAGTGGCAGGTTCTGGAAGATGAATCACTTAGTGATTACCGGTTCATCTATTTTGAACTTACGGGGACTCCCTATCGCAAACAGATCCATATGGAGAAGCGGAAAGTTGAATATGACTGGAATGTATTCCGAACCCTCATTTAATGGCAGTCCCCGGCCATTGCTGGCCGTGCTGCAGCTGACAGTGCCGCATCCTTGACTCGAGTCTTAAGGAATGCCTGTGAGCTAAGCCAGATAAAGCGGTCTAAAGCACGCAACCATCGAGTTCCATATTGGTGGAATAGTGAGATTGAAGTGCAACGAGCTACTTGTATTCAGAAGCGGAGAATCCTGACTCGCCTCCGTCGACGACATCCGGGTTCCGATGAGCTGGAGACGCGAGGGAGGCCTATAAGCGGTGCAGACGGCAGCTTTCTCGCCTCATATACCAATCTAAATGTAATAGCTGGAGAAACCTCTGTGATGAGTTGAACAATGACATTTGGGGTGCTGGCTACAAGATTGTTAGTGGGAGATTGATAAATCACCTGCCTGTGAATCTGAGCACTGCCCGTAAAAAAGAGATAGCAGCTGCCTTATTCCCTTTCCGAAAGGATACCTTGGACGCAGGAGGCCGGAGTATGGCTGTAGAACCCTTCACTATGGACGAACTCGCCACGGTGGTCAATAAAATGCAGACAGGCAAGGCACCTGGCATTGATGGTATAACCCTAGCAATAGTCAAAGCTGCAGTTAAATTAAGGCCCGGTTGGATTTTGGAGGTGCTGAACACGCCTTTAGTGCAACAGGACTTCCCGGATATCTGGAAGTGTGCTAACGTCGTCTTCCTCCTGAAGGGAGGGAAATCACCATTAGAGTCGTCTGCATATAGGCCACCTTGTCTGTTGAACACACTCAGTAAGTTGTTTGAAGGACTGCTTAAACTCCGATTGGAAAGGGAGATCTTGGCCAGCGGCGGCTTCTCCGATAAGCAATACGGGTTCAGGAAAGGCCGCTCTACTATACAGGTTATTGCGGCTGTGCTTCGGATTCGAGACGACTTGCGCGGGAAATGGGCTGCCTTACTGACCTTAGATGTACGCAACGCGTTTAATACCGCCTCGTGGAGCCTTATCCTCCAGTGTCTTAGACAAAGAAACATCTCGCCATACCTGTTAAATATATTGATATCTTATTTTCATGCAAGGACGACACTCGTTGATAAGCATAAGCTTCCTATTACGGGGAAGGGTTCCATTCTTGGGCCTACTTTGTGGAACATCCTGTATGATGGAGTTCTCCGGTTGCAGCTTCCTGAAGGTGTACACCAAGTTGCGTTTGCGGACGACTTGGCACTACTTGTTGATGCGGAGGACGACCAAGATCTAATATATCGCACTAATGAATCACTGCGACGTATTGATAGGTGGATGACCTACCACCGGCTCGAATTAGCACCACAGAAAACTGAGGCTGTCATTTTGAAGGGTCCTCGGCAGCGCGCACACATTTCCTTTATGTTAAGGCAAACACTGATAGTACCACAAAAGGCTATCCGATACCTGGGAGTCATGCTGGATGAACACCTCACCTTTTGCGAGCACATTAAAACTGTGACCAAGAAAGCGGAAGAAAAGGCCTCCCAACTTGCCCTACTGATGCCTAATATTGGTGGTCCGCGGTCCCTGAAGCGCCAAATGTTGTGCGGTGTAGTATATTCTATTCTGCTCTATGCTGCACCAATCTGGTACACTGCCCTAAACAGGAAGAAATACGCCACAATAATGGAACGTGTGCAAACAAAAGTACTTCTGCGCTCAATTTGTGCCTACCGAACTGTTTCCAATAGGGCATTACAAGTTGCAAGTAGGGCCCTCCCAATTGACCTGCTGGTTAAAGAACGTCAGCTACTCAGTGACCGAACACCTGCCAATCTTTTGACGTTAAACACCTGATCAGAGACCACATGATTGCGCAATGGCAAGCGCGATGGACAGCAACCACCATCGTAGGCCAATGGACTAAACGGCTGATACCCGATGTGCGCCCATGGTTGCGCTGCAAACATAGGAACCTGGATTATTTCCTCACGCAGATTCTGACAGGCCATGGGCGATTTAAGAATTACGATTTTTGCATGGGAAAAAGTGATTCCAACACCTGCAACTATTGTACCTCTCAGGATTCTGCGGAACACACCTTCTTTATCTGCCCGCGATGGGACGGCCTGCGACGAGAGGCGTATAGTAAACTAAATGTAACGCTCACACCTGAGAACCTAGGGATCACCATGCTGCAGAGCAAACACTCTTGGGACATAGTGCAACAACTGGCCAGGGCTATCATGTCAACTAAGGAGCGAGCTGAAAGGATGCTGCCCTAAGAACTTCTACTTCCCCTTCGCAGATTGATCTCTACCATATTGTCCAACTAAAACGGTGACCTGAATTATAGCTGCCATTCTGAAGAGATGCAAACATTGCAGTTCCAGTATGGTGTGCTGTGACAGTAAGGGTTTTTTAGTTGGTAGAAATCCAACTCACCACGCATAGTGGTGTCCAAGAGGAGTTTTCCCTTACTATAAAAACTACTACTACTACTACTACTACTACTACTACTACTACTACTACTACTACTACTACTACTACTACTACTACTACTACTACTACTACTACTACTACTACTGCTGCTGCTGCTACTGCTGCTGCTAATGCTGCTGCTACTGCTGCTGCTACCGCTGCTGCTACTGCTGCTGCTGCTGCTACTGCTGCTGCTTCTGCTGCTGCTACTGCTGCTGCTACTGCTGCTGCTACTGCTGCTGCTACTGCTGCTACTGCTGCTGCTACTGCTGCTGCTACTGCTGCTGCTACTCCTCCTACTACTACTGCTGCTGCTATTACTACTACTACTGCTACTACTGCTACTACTACTACTACAACTACTACTACTACTACTACTCTTTCCTTTCTCTTCTTCTCTTCCCCTTCTTTTCTTCTTTCCTCCTCCTATCTGGTTGGATCATTTGTTGGCGAGCGGCTATGTATGGACTTATTATCTTAGCAATTATGGAAAGTTACAATACAGATAAACAGTTACGGCACAGGGGCTTCGGAACCCCAGAACCGGTCGGTGTTGGTAGTGGGCAGGCAGGCTCCACCCGACCGTCAGCAAGCGACTGCCAAGATATTGCTCAATTGCCACTGCAAGCCATGGAGACAACCAATTCCTCTGGAGTTGTTGCTAATGATCTTCAAGGGACTAACTTCACGGCTTCCTTGGCAACAAGTGGAACAATACCCAATACTTCAGGTGCCCAAAGAGCAGTGGCCCCCTCTTTAGTGTCCACCTAAGAGTCTCAATCATCGGAGGTGTCTGTGTGTGCTCCGCCGTGTTTACAACAACCTGGAAGTCGCGCTAAACGTTCTAGTGCCGCACTTGCCGAAAATTCCGATGAAATTAGCTTTGCCGACTTGATATCTCAGCTCTCCGAAGCGCCTTCTGGACTGGTAGACCTCATCAGCACAAATGTCAATACAAAAACGGACATAAAGGTGAAAATTAGAAGAGTGAAGGTCATTTCTGACCTGCTTAAGGCTCATGCGGACGCGGGTAGTGAACCATTAAGCAAAGCTAAGGTAAAATGTAACCCTATCGAATCGCAGTCCATTGGCGTTCAAACTGCCCCTGAATTATAACTGGCTGATCTAAATAACCTGGATCCAGCGTACGGCTCCGAGGTGGAACAATAAATCGCCTCGGGAATCCGAGCGTCTTTCTCCGACGTCGATAGCCCTGCAAAACTGAAAGACCTAGTGGAACAATCCTGGCCCCCTTGCACGTTCCGGACTGTGGAGATTGCAGTAGGGAATCCACTTCAGGCAGATACCGAAGAGGATTTGGCCCTCATCACCGATGATCCCTCGATGCGCCAAGGCATCAACCGGCTGTTCCGCGAACGATACCTGGAACTGGTAGACCTAGTTGGCCTGGATGAGGAGTATCTTAATGCAGCGTACTTTTCTTCCATTTCGAAAGTACCGAAGGAATGAGGTTTCCGGACCAAGGAACGCTTTATTTTCAAGCTGTCCATGACGACACCTGTGGAAAAGGGACACACCCTGCAGCTTTTGAGGGAGCGCCTCAGCTGCCTGCGTGCCTTGGCCTACAAACATGGTAGGCGAAAGATCCGTCTTCCCCTACCGGCCGGCAGTGACATTCTTACAACAAGGAAACTTTTGGAATATGTCTTTGCAGAAAGCGACATCACAGTCTACCTGGACGTCTCTCGACCCCGGAGGATGGCATCCGATGCTGGGAAAGGAGGACCCCATCCTGGATAACCCTCGGCAGCCAAAAGCACAGACATTGGAGCAGTTATTGTTCATCCTGGAACCCGAACATACGCGGAACTGCTAAAGGAGGTCAAGAGCAGTGTCAAAGGAAGAAGTTGGCGTGGATGTGCAACACATCCGCAAGACCCGTGGAGGAGAATTGCTTCTGACCGTTAATGGGGGAGCTGACAACGCTGAACCGTTGAGGAAGGCCCTGGCACAAAACCTCAAAGACACGGCTGTGCGCTGCACACGCAGAATGGACACGGTACTGCACATACACGATATTGGCGCCATCACCACAGAGGCAGAAGTCTAAGAATCTATTTCCCGCGCTTTGGGAGTGAGCGCTGCAGATCTGCGGGTCACGTCTCTTCGACCCACTATGACAGAGGGACAAATAGCCACAGTTGTCTTACCTTCAGAGCTGGGGCGCCGCCTTACCCAATTAGGGTCGGTCCGCATCGGTTGGTGTTCCTGCAAGGTTCAGGAACGGGTTTTCATACCCCGCTTTTCCACTGTCAAGCGTTTGGACATCGAGCAAATAACTGCAGTGGACCTGATAGAGAAAAAGCTTGTCTTAAGTGTGGGAAGGATGGTCACTTGGCTGTCAGTTGCACTTCCGAGCCATATTGCCTGATGTGCGCCGTTCCGGGACATAGAGTGGGCACCCATCGCTGTCCTAAGTACCGCAAGTTAGTCAACGCTGCTAGGGCCCAACGTCTTCGCACAACGAACTGACAACTTCGCAAATGTTAACCGTCCCAAAGACGACAGAACCGGCACCAGTCACGTTTTCTGTCGCTGCTAAACCACAAGGGGCTATACGGACACTGCAAGCCAACATCGACCGCGGCCGAGAGGCCATGGATTTATTGTGGCACATGGCATCCGAAACCAGTACGGACATACTGATCATGGCTGAACCAAAGAAAGCTAAAACCGATCCCACTATATGGACCACTGACAACGCAGTGGATGTTGCTATACGTCTCTATAACAACTCTCTGCCCTTAGTGGACAGGGGAGCAGGAGCAGGATTTGTTTGGCTGGAACTGCCTTCCTTTCTGATCTACGGCTGCTATATTTCGCCGAACGTTGACCTTGCCCGGTTTCTTAGCTTCCTTCACGACCTACGAACTGACATGCGTCGTCGCGCTAAAGGCATTATCGTGGGTGGAGACTTTAACGCCAAATCGCCTTTATGGGGCTCAACAGTTGAGGACTTCAGAGGCTGTGCCTTGGCAGAATGGCTTGCTGAAGACAATTTAGTGGTACACAACCGAGGAACAGCACCCACCTTTGTACGACGTGACAGTCAGTCTTACATCGATATCACTTTTAGCACCAACACTCTCTCCCAGAAGGTTCTGAATTGGAAAGTTTTGGATACAGAGACCCTGAGCTATCATCAATACCTTTTGTATGATGTCGCTGATGCTGGATCCCATCCATCGGAGCGCTTTTCACGTCTGGTATGGCGGGTTTCACCACATGGGCTCCCCGCTTTGGTGACGGAAGTGGGCCGCCTACTGAATGCGCATGATGAACGGACCATCGCCGTTACAACATTCTCTAGGATTCTACAGCAAGCCTGTGATACTGCCTTTCCTCGAAAGCCAACCAGGCATCTTCGTAAGCCCGCCTACTGGTGGTCTGAAGATATTGCTGCCCAACGTAGACAAACCCTTCGGTCCAGACGAGCGATGGTTCGCGCGAACAGAAGAGGCGACGAGGCCCACAAACGTCTCTGCTCGGAACAATACAGGACAAGCCGGGCACTGCTCAAGGAAGCCATACTGGTTGCCAAACGTGCTGCTTGGCAGGCCCTCCTGGATGAAATAGACGATGACATCTGGGGCCAGGGCTATAAGCTTGCTACGAAGAAGCTCCGGACATCACCGACGGCCCAGCTGCCTGATGATCGCCAGTTAGAGGTAGCTAGGACCCTCTTCCCGGCACATGCCTCCATCTCCTGGGCTAAGCACCCCGTGTCTCCCGATGAGATACCTCCATTCACTGCCGAAGACCTGACAGAAGCTATGGCCAAAATTCGAGTCAACAGAGCCCCAGGACCGGACGGTGTGCCCCCTCTGGTCGTGAAGACGATCGTCCAGAATTACCCAGACCGGTGTTTGGAACTACTCAACCACCTATTGAAAACTGGCAATTTCCCGGCTGAATGGAGGCAGGCGCGACTTCTGTTGCTCGAGAAACCGCAACGGGAATAGGGAACTACCACCTATCGACCCATCTGTCTCCTGAATGTACTGGGTAAACTCTTTGAACGTCTGGTACTGGGAAGCCTCATTAGTGAAATCGAACGCACCGGTGGATTAGCTGAAGAACTACACGGCTTTCGCATGGGATGGTCCACCCTTACCGCCCTGAGGAAGTTGCAGCAACTAGCGGAGGGCGTCCAATCACAGCCCCGCGGCCGACGTCCCAAGTGTGCTCTTGTCACCCTGGATGTCAGAAATGCCTTAACTCTGCACCATGGGGAGGCATTTTATCGGAGCTCAGTTCACGGCAGATAGCACCATATCTCTATAATCTGCTGGCCAGCTACTTAGACGATCGGTTGCTACTCGTAGGCAGTCACAGTCAAATGTACATGACCTGCGGAGTCCCACAGGGCTCAGTACTGAGCCCCACCCTGTGGAACGTCTACTTTGATGGAATTCTGAGATCACCTATGCCCCGAGGGGTCACGCTTACAGCCTAAGCAGACGACCTGGCCCTCACTATAATTGTAACTGATGCAGTCTCTCTGGAACTAGCTGGCAATGAAGCTCTGGCAGAATTAGATCGTTCCCTGACAGCCAACAAATTAGGATTGGCGCCGCACAAGACAGAAGTGGTACTGCTGGTGGGTGGCAGGAAGGTCCCAGCTATCAACCTCCAGCTTGGTACCTTGGTCATCCGGAGCCAGGACTCCCTGAAATACTTCGGCATACATCTAGCCCTCAATATGTACATGGGTACTCACGTACGCGCTATTGTTACGAAGGCCAGCGTAGCCGTTGCGCATTTAAGTAGAATAATGCCGAATATAGGAGGCCCTAAGGAAACCAGTCGCAAAATTCTCTTCTCAGTTGTCTCCTCTATCCTGCTCTATGGTGTGAGGATCTGGCAAAAAGTACTTGACCGCAAATTGTATACTACACAGCTCCTCAGCGTGCAGCGCAAGGTTGCGATACGAATCACAGGCGCGTATCGGACCACTTCAACCAAGGCATTGCTGGTGTTGGCCAGAACGCCACCTATTACTTTGTTGGCCAAAGAGCGCCTCTTACGGGAACGGACTGAGACAGGCAGAGCCAAGGCCCGGCAGCAGCTGTTGGAGGAGTGGCAGGAGTTATGGGGCATGGATGACGGAACAGCCCTCTGGACACGACGTTTAATCCGCAATATTACACCTTGGTATACGCGCAGAAGGGGAGGCGTCAACTTCTACCTCACCCAGTTCCTCACAGGACATGGCTGTTTTAGGGCCTATCTGCACAGTTTTGGGTTAAGCGCTACTGACGAATGTATCTACTGCGGCAAAATGGACACTGTGGAGCACACGTTCTTCGAATGTGTTCGATGGCAACATCAGCGCCAAGTGGCGGAGTTAAAACTAGGACAGTTTACGCCTTCTGAAGTAGTCGCCAGTATGCTGACATCTCCTACGAACTGGAACACAATTTCGGAGCTGACCCGACGAATTCTATCCCGCAAGCGCCGGGAAATGGAAGACTTTTAAGACCTTCAATGACAACTTGAGACAGTCACTACAATATTGAATCTCCTCTTCTTGAAGTAATGCCGCTGGGCAGTTCCAAGAAGAAGCACACATATGATTCTTACAGGGGTTTTTTAGTTGGTAGGAATCCAACTCGCCAGAGGCGTCTTTCGTAAGATTTTTCCCCTGTTAAAAAAAAAACTACTGCTACTGCTACTGCTTCTGCTACTGCTGCTGCTACTGCTACTGGTACTACTACTACCCCCAGGGGCTCACATCTTGAGATTTCGGGTTTGGCGCACCCGGGTTCCCGAGCTAGTCCACACTTTCCTTCGTCTATTCTTGGGGTGTGGACTCTGTCCTATAGTTCCAATTCTTGTTTTCCGCTTTCCTATCTGTTCTTCGTTCTTCACTGGTAGCTTTGTGGTGCCGACCGGCTATGTCTACGGCTTTTTTATATTTAACTATGGAAGGTTTTCTTTATGAATCGAACTTACGGGACAGGGGCGTCGGATCCCCAGAACCGTTCGTGTTTGGAGGTGGGCGAGCAGGCCCCACTCGACCGTCATCCAGCGACTGCTCTACGTCTCCGGTGGAGCCCCAGGCCGGGACGTTAGGCACTGCTACTGGGAAATTAATTAGTTCATCGGTTGGTATCTGCATGGATTTCGAGGACAGTTTAAGTGCGGCTAGTTCCTCTCGACCTTCCATATTGTCCCGTCAACCCCTATCCCCGTCTAGTCGGGATGCCACTGCCATGGAGCCTGATATTCGGGACGGTAAGCGCAAACGGGCTTCATCTCCTAGCCATGAAGTGCCGGAATATGGGGACTGTACTTCCTTTATGCGGCGCAAGGAGAGTGAACATCGTGTATTAAAGGAACTTTTTCGGAAAATTGTTTCCGAGGTGGATACCCTTGCCCAGACAGTTGCGGAGATTCCCAACACAAAAAGGAGATAAAAAAGGCTGTCGGTCGTTTGATGGACTACTCCCAACGTTTGCCGCTCGCAAGTGATTTTGTTGCTGAGTTATTAACCAGTCATGCGACGGTCTCCCGGAAGGGTTCCTCCGTTCCGTCTCCAACGGTTGCCGAGGTAGGCACGCAAACTTCTAGCCCTCAGCAACTTGCTGCTGATCATCTCAAGGCGCAGATTGAGCCGGGCTTTTTGAGGGATCTCTCTGATGCGGAGTTTCTGGAACTCATTGCCCTTAAATGGCCTGAGAAAATCTATCAACATTGCCCTTTGCAGCAACACAGCGCTGCTAAGCCAGCCTTGGACCGCATTCCTATCATGCCTCTGGATTAAGACCGTAGTGACCCTCTACTTGGGCATGTTCTGCTTCAGAATCCCTGTTTGTCGCATATGCTGGATGAACGTCAGTTAGCGCCAGGCCAATCTGTGTGTAGTGTCGCCCGCCATGGTTGCTTGAACGACGACGAGAGCGTCATTTCCAGTACAGAACTTTTCACACATTTGGATTTGACGGTTGCTGCGAGTGATACTACGCTAGATCGGACTGCTCTTCGGCGCTCTCTCGAACGTGTGCCGGACACTGCTCTGAGAAAAGGGAGGGTCCCTACCGTCTGTAATGTCACCCGCAATGCTGACGTCTGCACTATTAGGAAGGTGTTTGAATATGTGTGTCGCAGACGTTCTGTGTCTATACCTATCCAATTGCAGTCTCTTTTGAAGACCCGCAGCGGCTCTGTTTCGGCATACAGCACGACGGATTTTGTTCCCCATGCGCGGACTCCTAATACAGAGACTATCATTCTCGAGCCACTACCCGGAACGTCGTATGCCGACATGCTTCGGAACATGAAAACAGCTGTTCAAACGGATGGAATCACCGTGGAGTGCATTACCGAAACGGGTGGTGGTTCTGTGCATCTTAAAATCAAAGGTCGCGAGATGAACAAGCGGCAGGCCTTCCGGGAACAACTTACCCTGAAGATGACGGAGTTGGCGAAGGTCAATCTACGGCCAGTGACCCAAACTGTGATGCTGCTTGATATCGATGAACTTGTGGACGAAACCGGAGTGAAGGAGGTGATTGCCACTACTCTTGGAACACCTTCGGCTGAAATCAAGGTTAATTTGGCACCGAAGCCTAACAGTAATGGCGTTAAATACGCTTTCGTCACCCTTGATAAATTCTTGGCACAGCGGCTGCTTGCGCAACACAGGATAGGGCATGGCTGGGACAGATGGCGAGTTCGTGAAGCAACCCGTTTGCCCAGATGCTATAATTGTCACCGGTTGGGCCATATAGCTAGGGAGTGCAAACTCTCGCCTGCAGCGGAACTCTGTCATAACTGTGGCCGGAGTGATCATCATCGAAAGGATTGTACCTACACGCCGTCCTGCTACATTTGTAACATTGAGGGACACAAAGCGGAGTCGATGCGATGTCCCAGGTATCGGGACCTCATTCATCAGCGTAGGGAGAAAACGGATCGTCAGCATCCTGTTATATGAAACTTCTACAACTTAATGTTGAACGGAACAGGCGGGCCATGGATCTCCTACAGCATAAATGTTCATCTGAGCGCTTAGGCTTTGCCATCGTTGCGGAACCTAATGAGGTTATGACGACTTACAGCTCGCGCTGGCTTACGCATCGTCGACTTGATGCCGCCATTTACCTCTCTAGTGATTCTGTTAACGTGTGCGCCACTGGTGGTGGGGGTGGTTTTGTGTGGATGGACACTGGCGATCTGGTTGTTTATTCGTGTTATCTTTCTCCGGCGTCTACTATTGCTGAATTTGACCAATTTCTCTCTTTGCTGACCACTAGCATCCAGCAACACCCTGGGCGTCTGTTGATAGGTGGTGATTTTTTCGCTAAGGCGTATTGTTGGGGTTCCCCCATTGAAGACAGGAAGGGCAGCGCTTTGGCCGAATGGACTGGTGAACGTGACCTCCTTATTTTAAATGATGGCACACTACCTACGTTTGAATGCCATGGAGGCTCATCACACATAGATCTGACCATCTGCAGCCCGGATCTTGGGAGAACCGTCCGCAATTGGCACGTAAGCGACGAAGAAAATTTGAGTTATCATCGCAGCATCTATTAGGTTTTTGTACCCGGTCCTTTTCTACGGCCTGCCAGTGGGTCTCAAGGCTCGTCCTACAAACCGGAGAAGCAGGATCACTTATTGGAGCATTTGGAGGACCAAATTCGATCCAGCTTTATTCATCAGGCATATGGAACCGACCAGGCTATCTACAACGCCTGTGCCTGTGTTTTACCTCGGAAACGCTCCCGCGGGGGTCCTATAGGCGCCTACTGGTTGAATGCTGATATAGCTGACTTGCGGTGGCAGTGCAATAAGGCTAAGCGCCATCTTACCAGAATCAATAGACGTAATGTCGCCGATTCTGACAAACAAGATGCATTACGCGCCTACCGGGACCGTCGTAGAGCCCTTAAAGTTGCCATCTCGACGGCTAAACGTGCTGCCTGGAGCTCCCTTTGTGCCGAGGTTGACTCTGATGTGTGGGGTCTGGGCTACCAAATTGTTACTGGGAAACTTGGCTTCCACTCACCTATGGCTCTTAGTGATGAAGAACAGCTACACATCCCAGAACCTTGTTTCCTGCACATGCTCGGCGTACCTGGCCGGAGCTTCTTGTAGACACTGCGACTATTCCCATCTGTACAGTTGCTGAGATCCGCGCCGCAGGCCACTGCCTCAAGTCTGGCAAAGCCGGTGGCCCCGATGGCGTTCCTCCGGAGGTTGTGCGACCTCTTGCTGTCGAGAAACCGGAGCTTCTCCTGGACTTTTTTAATTTAATTTTGTCCTCCGGTGAATTTCCTAGTGCCTGGAAACTTGGATAGCTTATTCTCCTTGCAAAACCCTGTCCACCTGGAGGGAGTACGTCTTACCGTCCCATATGTCTGCTTAATGTGTTGGGCAAACTTATGGAGCATATCCTAAACAGACGTTTAATCTCGGAAATTGAGGACGGGGAGGGCCTATCTCCTCGTCAGTTTGATTTTTGGCAAGCCTTGTCGACCATGGATGCTAATGAGGCTGTACAATCTTTCGTGATGGAGGCCCAGACGCTTTCTCCTTGCTATGTCGTATTAGTCACGCTGGAGGATAAAAATGCCTTTAACTCGGCGAAGTGGACTGGCATCGTTGCGGACCTCAGGCGACGTCGCATTTCACCTTATTTGCTTCGAATTCTCTGCAGTTATTTCCACAATCGCAGGCTTTTAGTTGGCGACGCTGCAACATTGGATATGACTTGTGGGGTGCCTCAGGGGTCGATTCTGGCACCCACATTGTGGAACATCTACTACGGTGATGTCCTCCGGGTGCCTTTGCCTTCGGGATCAAAATCTATCGCCTACGCTGATGATCTTGCTGTCCTTGTGTCTGGAGAATATCAGGCGGAAGTGGAAGAGAGGATAGAATGGGCTGTTCATCGCCTTGAAATGTGGATGCTGCAAAAGGGGCTACAGTTGGCTACACAGAAGACCGAACTTGTGATTCTGCAGGGGCGACGCTCCCTACGGGATATTACAGTTCACCTTAGTGGTATGGTCATCCGGTCTCAGAGACACATACGTTATCTCGGCCTTCAATTTGGCCACAATATGTATCCTGGTGCCCATCTGCAGTACGTGACCCGCAAGGCCGAAAAGGTCATTGCCGCCTTAGGACTTTGGTGCCCAATGTCGGTGGTCCTTAACCCAGCTCAAGGACCCTCCTTGGTAGTGTGGTCCACTCCATCCTTTTGTATGGTGCCCCGGCTTGTAAATCATGCCTGGATAAGGCCATCTACCGCACCTGGCTGGAACGCGTACAGCGGAAAGTTGCACTGCGTGTCTGTAGTGCCTATAGGACTACCTCAAAGAAGGCTTTGCAAGTTGTCGCTGGGATCATCCCCATTCACCTCTTGGTGCAGGAGCGCACCTATGCTCATGGGAATGGTTCGCCAGAGCAACGGCTTTTGGTTCGGGCCCATACCCTCCGACGATGGCAGGCAGAATGGAATCAAGAAACCCAAAAAGCACAATGGACCAAGCGGCTGATTCCGGAGATCACTCCCTGGCTCTCTCGAAAGCATGGAGATGTTGGGTACTATCTCACCCAATTCCTGACAGGCCATGGTCGTTTCCGATCCTACCTGCACCGTATGGGGCTCGTTGCCTCCGACCTCTGCCCTTATTGCGCACAAACGGACACTCCGCAACATACGCTTCTGGAATGCACTCAATGGATCGATCACCGTAACCGGTGCTATGCTACCATCGGTCAGGTTGTTACTTTGGCAACTGTTCTCCCAATTATGCTGGACTCCCGCGAAAACTCGAAAGCTATTGCTAAAATGGTTACATCTATCCTCAAGGCGAAAGAGCAGGACGACCGCCGAGAATAAGTCGGCCGAGGCCGCTGCGTGTACCTAAACCCTCTATTAGTACGCAAGTACGTTTGACCATCTTTATTGCCCTTCTTCCCGAAGTGATACCGATTGGTGGTCCCAGGAAGAAGTCTCTTGTGGCTTGCAGGGGTTTTTTAGTTGGTAAGAATCCAACTCGCCAAGCCTGGCGTCTTTTGAAGATTTTTCCCCTGCCTATAAAAAAAACTACTACTACTAATACTACTGCTACTGCTACTGCTACTGCTACTGCTACTCCTACTGCTACTGCTACTGCTACTGCTACTGCTACTACGACTACGACGACGACTACGACTACTACTACTACGACTACTACTACGACTACTACTACTACTACTATTACTACTACTTGGCGTAGGGAAGTGGCGTCACCATCGCCCAGTGTTTATCACTGCAATCAGCCCCCCGAGTATGGCGGGTAACCATTCCCACGACACAATGGATAGGTGTTGTTTTTCCATGGAATCAGTTACGGAGAAGGAGGTCGGTACTCCAGTTCCGGTCGGGGTTTTGGGTGAGCGAGCAGGCCCAAACCGATCGTCAGCCAGCGACTGCTCGGCATTTTCGGTGGAACGCCAGGCCGAAATGCTGGACCATGCTACTGGTACAGATGGTGATGTAGAATTACTGGAGGGAAGGAGCCATGTGTCATCGCAAGTGCTCCCTCTGCTAATGCTCCGGATGTATTGATGGAGCCTTGCGCTCCTGCGTCACTCCGGGCTTCTGGAGCAGGTGCTGAGGATATCAGTAGGGACCACAAAAGGAAATGTGAAGATCCCCCTGAGAAGGCTAAGAAAAGCAAAGATGCTCTGGATTTTGTTGAGCAGGTGAAACATGCCTCTGCAGTTGGGGAATTTCAGAGTGGAACCAATGACCCACTTTTTGGAGAGAACGCAGATCTCCGTACCATTCGTCGGTTGCTCGAAGAAATGAGCAAATGTAGTCGGGAGCTTATGTCAATGATAAAAACTACCCCTAATGCGAAGGTAGACATCAATCGAGGGGTCAGAGACATGGAGAAATTAACCGAAACCACGTTGAGGCGCCTGAACGAACGCGTTCTCTACCCCCAAAAGATTGCGACACAGAATATTGCTGTACAGGTCCGCGAGGCAGATCTCTCCCGCGTTGGATCTCGGAAGAATACAGGGTTACAGGTCGACCGGAAGGGAGAAATGGAGCTGAAAGAGGCTCTTTCGACTTCTAGCAGCTTCGAGGTATTTGCACCTGTGCTGGACATGGCATGGCCAGAAAGCGTTTATGAAGCTACTAACATCCTCTATGGTAACCCCAGTACCTTACATGAAGGCGACGTAGCCATTGTGGTGAATACTGATGATAGTGGGCAACAAGGGCTGCTGAAGCAGTTGGGTGATGTTCAGCCCGAGATAGCAGACTTCTTAACGGGCAAGCTGGAAGCGGGTAAGGTGGAGTATATTAGGACCAGTACAAATATATCTACCAGTAGAGGCGGTCACAAGGAGCGTTCTAGGTACGTCTACCTAATACCCTGTTGTGCAGATCCCAATGGGGTCAATGACATGGAGCAGCTATCTGTCATATTGCGGCAATGGAAACAGCTCGTCGAGGACCATGACAGAACAGCTATTAAGTTTGCAACTGTTAATGGCCTGGACAGATTGTATACCAGGAAGCTCCTGGAGTGGTTGTTCCGCAGCAGTGCAATGAAAATCGACTATATGTTCCCTCTTTATGAGCAGAAGACGCCACGTGTTGCTGCTCCAGATCGGCCGAAGTTACTTCCACCTAAAATGGCAATACCCCAGGGAATATTGAGCATCAAATGCCAAGGTAAATCCTTTGCCAATATTCTAAAGACTGTTAAACAAGGTGTTGATATCGACAAACTTGGGGTGAAAATAAAGACTATTAAGAAAACTGATAAGGAAGACCTCGTGCTTACAGTGGAGGGAGAAGGTAAAGCTACCGCCTTAAAACAGGAAATAGAGCGTAACCTTAAAGAGCTGGACGTGAGTCTGAGACGGAAAGGTGCCTCTATTCTGCTCTATGGAATCGACCCGGCAGTCAACGAGGCAACTTTGCAAACCGCCATTGCTACGGAACTAGGCATCCAGGCCTCTGAAATACTTGTTAGTTCTCTGCGGCCTGGCCGCTTTGGGACTCTCAATGCTTCTATTGATGTACCTATGGAGTACTCTCGACAGCTGCTACAGAAACGAAGAATACAGATAGGTTGGACAGACTGTCACGTGAGGGAACGGGTTATGATACCCAGATGCTATAGGTGCTTTGAGTTAGGTCACCGATCGTACCAATGCAAGGCAGCAGTTAACCGGCAAGACGATTGCTTGAAGTGTGGCGAGAAAGGCCATCATGCGAAGGAGTGCACGAACTCTCCGTTCTGCCTTAAGTGCAATAAAGAGGGCCACAAGTTTGACCAAATGAAATGCCCTATGTTTCGCAAGTTGGTGTTAGCTGCTCGAGCCAGAATGTTGTGAACCACGTGATGCATCCACACCGCATTCGTCTACTTCAGGTTAATTTAAGGCGGTCAAATGCCTGTCATGATATGGCGCAAGCTACGGCAGTAAGCCGAGAAGTGGATGTAATAGTTGCTTGCGAACCAAACAAAAAGCGGGTGTCTGCTGGTGGTTGGCTCACAGATACACGGTGTGATGTCGCCGTGTATTTCCTGAATAAACAAGTGGAGATGCTGAAGTTCCGAGCGGAAGCAGGTTACCTCTGTGTGTATTTCCGGCACTGCCATCTCTTCTGTTGTAATGTTTCTCCGAACATTTCCTTGGATGATTTTAGGAGCACTGTCGATCATCTCATGAGGGACTGTAGAAGCACCGGAGGGGAATGCATTCTTCTGGGTGACATTAATAGCAAATCGCCACAATGGGGATCAGCAATTACTGATCGTCGAGGCACCTACTGGACAGATTGGATGGCCACCCTGGATCTTGTAGGCCATAATACAGGCATAGTTCCCACTTTTGTCAGAGATACTTCTGAGTCCTTCATTGATGTCACCTGCTCGACGCAGACCATAGCAGCTCGAATTGTGGAATGGCAGGTTCTGGAAGATGAATCACTTAGTGATCACCGGTTCATCTATTTTGAAATTACGGGGACTCCCTATCTCCAAACAGAACCAAATGGAGAAGCGGAAAGCTGAATATGACTGGGATGTATTCCGAACCCTCTTTGAATGGCAGTCCCCGGCCATTGCTGGCCGTGCTGCAGCTGACAGTGCCGCATCCTTGACTCGAGTCTTAAAGAATGCCTGTGAGCTAAGCCCGATAAAGCGATCTAAAGCACGCAACCATCGAGTACCATGTTGGTGGAATAGTGAGATTGAAGTGCAACGAGCTACTTGTATTCAGAAGCGGAGAATCCTGACTCACCTCCGTCGACGACATCCGGGTTCCGCAGAGCTGGAGACGGCGAGGGAGGTCTATAAGCGGTGCAGACGGCAGCTTACTCGCCTCATATTCCAATCTAAATTTAATAGCTGGAGAAATCTCTGTGATGAGTTGAACAATGACATTTGGGGTGCTGGCTACAAGATTGTTAGTGGGAGATTGATAAATCTCCTGCCTGTGAATCTCAGCACCGCCCGTAAAAAAGAGATATCAGCTGACTTAGTCCCTTTCCGAAAGGATACCTTGGACGCAGGAGGCCGGAGTATGGCTGTAGAACCCTTCACTATGAACGAACTCGCCACGGTGGTCAATAAAATGCAGACAGGCAAGGCACCTAGCATTGATGGTATAACCCCAGCAATAGTCAAAGCTGCAGTTAAATTAAGGCCCGGTTGGATTTTGGAGGTGCTGAACACGCTCTTAGTGCAACAGGATTTCCCGGATATCTGGAAGTGTGCTAAGGTCGTCTTCCTCCTGAAGGGAGGGAAATCACCATTAGAGTCGTCTGCATATAGGCCACTTTGTCTGTTGAACACACTCAGTAAGCTGTTTGAAGGACTGCTTAAACTCCGATTGGAAAGGGAGATCTTGGCCAGCGGCGGCTTCTCCGATAAGCAATACGGGTTCAGGAAAGGCCGCTCTACTATACAGGCTATTGCGGCTGTGCTTCGGATTCGAGACGACTTGCGTGGTAAATGGGCTGCCTTACTGACCTTAGATGTACGCAACGCGTTTAACACCGCCTCGTGGAGCCTTATCCTTCAGTGTCTTAGACAATGAAACATCTCGCCATACCTGTTAAATATATTGACATCTTATTTTCATGCAAGGACGATATTCATTGATAAGCATAAGCTTCCTATTACGGCCGGTGTGCCTCAGGGTTCCATTCTTGTGCCTACTTTGTGGAACATCCTGGAAGAAAAGGCCTCCCAACTTGCCCGACTCATGCCTAATATTGGTGGCGCGCGGTCCCTGAAGCGCCAAATGTTGTGCGTTGTAGTATATTCTATTCTGCTCTATGCTGCACCAATCTGGTACACTGCCCTAAACAGGAAGAAGTACGCCACTATGATGGAACGTGTGCAAACAAAAGTACTTCTGCGCTCAATTTGTGCCTACCGAACTGTTTCCAATAGGGCATTACAGGTTGTGAGTGGGGCCCTCCCAATTGACCTGCTGGTTAAAGAACGTCAGCTACTCAGCGACCCGAACACCTGCCAATCTTTTGACGTTAAACACCTGATCAGAGACCAAATGATTGCGCAATGGCAAGCGCGATGGACAGCAACCACCATCGTAGGCCAATGGACTAAACGGCTGATACCCGATGTGCGCCCATGGTTGCGCTGCAAACATAGTAACCTGGATTATTTCCTCACGCAGATTCTGACAGGCCATGGGCGATTTAAGAATTACGCTTTTCGCATGGGAAAAAGTGATTCCACCAACTGCAACTAATGCACCTCTGAGGATTCTGCGGAACACACATTCTTTATCTGCCCGCGATGGGACGGAGTGCGACGAGAGGCGTATAGTAAACTAAATGTAACGCTCACACCTGAGAACCTAGGAATCACCATGCTGCAGAGCAAACACTCTTGGGACATAGTGCAACAACTGGCCAGGGCTATCATGTCAACTAAGGAGCGAGCTGAAAGGATGCTGCCCTAAGTACTTCTACTTCCCCTTCGCAGATTGATCTCCACCATATTGTTCAGCCTAGCAGGTGACCTGACTTATAGCTGCCATACTGATGAGATCCAAGCATTGCAGTTCCAGTAAGGTGCGCTGTGACAGTAAGGGTCTTTTAGTTGGTAGAAATCCAACTCAACACGCATAGTGGTGTCCAAGAGGATTTTTCCCTAACTATAAAAAACTACTACTACTACTACCACCACCACTACTACTACTACTACTACTCCTACTACTACTACTACTACTACTACTACTACTACTACTACTACTACTGAAGTGGGCCGCCTACTGAATGCGCATGATGAACGGACCCTCACTGTTACAACATTCTCTAGGATTCTACAGCAAGCCTGTGATACTACCTTTCCTGGAAAGCCAACAAGGCATTTTCGTAAGCCCGTCTACTGTTGGTCTGAAGATATTGCTGCCCAACGCAGACAAACCATACGGTCCAGACGAGCGATGGTTCGCGCGAACAGAAGAGGTGACGAGGCCCACAAACGTCTCTGCTCGGAACAGTATAGGACAAGCCGAACACTGCTTAAGGAAGCCATACTGGTTGCCAAACGTGCTGCTTGGAAGCCCTCCTGGATGACATAGGCGATAACATCTGGGGCCAGGGCTATAAGCTTGCTACGAAGAAGCTCCGGACATCACCGCCGGCCCAGCTGCCTGATGATCGCCAGTTAGAGGTAGCTCCCTCTTCCCGGCACATGCCTCCATCTCCTGGGCCAACGCTCCCCGTGTCTCCCGATGAGATACCTCCATTCACTGCCGAAGACCTGACAGAAGCTATGGCCAAAATTCGAGTCAACAGAGCCCCAGGACCGGACGGTGTGCCCCCTCTGGTCGTGAAGACGATCGTCCAGAATTACCCAGACCGGTGTTTGGAACTATTCAACCGCCTACTGAAATCTGGCAATTTCCCGGCTGAATGGAAGCAGGCGCGACTTCTGTTGCTCGAGAAACCGCAGCGGGAACAGGGGCATACCACCTATCGACCCATCTGTCTCCTGAATGTACTGGGTAAACTCTTTGAACGTCTGGTACTGGGACGCCTCATTAGTGAAGTCGAACGCACCGGTGGATCAGCTGAAGCACAACACGGCTTTTGCATTGGACGGTCCACCCTTACCGCCCAGAGGAAGGTGCAGGAACTAGTGGAGGGCGTCCAATCACAGCCCCGCGGCCGACGTTCCAAGTGTGCTCTTGTGACCCTGGATGTCAGAAATGCCTTCAACTCTGCACCATGGGGAGGCATTTTATCGGAGCTCAGTTCACGGCAGATAGCACCATATCTCTATAATCTGCTGGCCAGCTACTTAGACGATCGGTTGCTACTCGTAGGCAGTCACAGTCAAATGTACATGCCCTGCGGAGTCCCACAGGGCTCAGTACTGAGACCCATCCTGTGGAACGTCTACTTTGATGGAATTCTGAGATAACCTATGCCCCCAGGGGCCACGATTACAGCCTACGCAGACGTCCTGGCCCTCACTATAATTGCCCCTGATGCAGTCTCTCTGGAACTAGCTTGCAATGAAGCTCTGGCAGAATGAGATCGTTCCCTGAAGCCAAGAAATTAGGATTGGTGCCGCACAAGACAGAAGTGATACTGCTGGTGGGTGGCAGGAAGGTCCCAGCTATCAATCTCCAGCTTGATACCTTGGTCATCCGGAGCCAGGACTCCCTGAAATTCTTAGGCATACATCTAGCCCGCAATATGTACATGGGTACTCACGTACGCGCTATTGTTACGAAGGCCAGCGTAGCCGTTGCGCATTTAAGTAGAATAATGCGGAATATAGGAGGCTTTAAGGAAACCAGTCGCAGAATTCTCTTCTCAGTTGTCTCCTCTATCCTGCTCTATGGTGTGAGGATCTGGCAAAAAGCACTCGACCGCAAATTCTGTACTACACAGCTCCTCAGCGTGCAGCGCAAGGTTGCGATACGAATCACCCGCGCGTATCGGTCCACTTCAACCAAGGTATTACTGGTGTTGGCCAGAACGCCCCCTATTACTTTGTTGGCCAAAGAGCACCTCTTACGGGAACGGACAGAGATAGGCAGAGCCGAGGCCCGGCAGCAACTGTTGGAAGAGTGGCAGGAGTTATGGGACATGGATGACGGAACAGCCCTCTGGGCACGACGTTTAATCCGCAATATTACACCTTGGTATACGCGCAGAAGGGGAGGCGTCAACTTCTACCTCACCCAGTTCCTCACAGGACATGGCTGTTTTAGGGCCTATCTGCACCGTTTTGGGTTAAGCGCTACTGACGAATGTATCTACTGCGGCAAAATCGACACCGTGGAGCACACGTTCTTCGAATGTGTTCGATGGCAACATCTGCGCCAAGTGGCGGAGTTAAAACTAGGACAGTTTACGCCTTCTGAAGTAGTCGCCAGTTTGCTGACATCTCCTACGAACTGGAACACAATTTCGGAGCTGGCCCGACGAATTCTATCCCGCAAGCGTCGGGAACTGGAAGACTTTTAAGACCTTCAATGACAACTTGAGACAGTCACTACCATCTTGAATCTCCTCTTCTTGAAGTAATGCCGCTGGGCAGTTCCAAGAAGAAGCACACATATGATTCTTACAGGGGTTTTTTAGTTGGTAGGAATACAACTCACCAGAGCCGTCTTTCGTAAGATTTTTCCCCTGTAAAAAAACTACTACTACTACTACTGCTGCTGCTGCTACTACTACTACTACTATATCTACTACTACTAGTACTAGTACTACTACTAGTACTACTACTGCTACTACTAGTACTAGTACTAGTACTACTACTACTGCTACTGCTACTACTACTACTGCTACTACTACTGCTACTGCTACTGCTACTGCTGCTGCTGCTACTACTACTACTACTACTGCTACAACTGCTACTGCTACTGCTGCTACTGCTACTGCTACTGCTACTGCTACTGCTGCTGCTGCTGTGTGGGGTATGGGCTACCAAATTGTTACTGGAAAACTTGGCTTCCGCTCACCTATGGCTCTTAGTGATGAAGAACAGCTTCACATCGCCAGAACCTTGTTTCCTGCACATGCTCGGCGTATCTGGCCGGAGCTTCTTGTAGACACTGCAACTATTCCCATCTGTACAGTTGCTGAGATCCGCGCCGCAGGACACCGCCTCAAGTCTGGCAAAGCCGGTGGCCCCGATGGCGTTCCTCCGGAGTTTGCGCCACTTCTTGCTGTCGAGAAACCGGAGCTTCTCCTGGACTTTTTTAATTTAATTTTGTCCTCCGGTGAATTTCCTAGCACCTGGAAACTTGGCAAGCTTATTCTCCTTGCAAAACCCTGTCCGCCTGGAGGGAGTACGTCTTACCATCCCATTTGTCTGCTTAATGTGCTGGGCACACTTTTGGAGCATATCCTAAACAGACGTTTAATCTCGGAAATTGAGGACGGTGAGGGCCTATCTCCTCGTCAGTTTGGTTTTCGGCAAGGCTTGTCGACCATGGATGCTATTGAGGCTGTACAATCTTTCGTGATGGAGGCCCAGACGCCTTCTCCTTGCTATGTCGTATTAGTCACGCTGGACGTTAGAAATGCCTTTAACTCGGCGACGTCGCATTTCACATTATTTGCTTCGAATTCTCTGCAGTTATTTCCACGATCGAAGGCTTTTAGTTAGCGACGCCGCAACATTGTATATGACTTGTGGGGTGCCTCATGGTTCGATTCTGGGACCCACATTGTGGAACATCTACTACGATGAGGTCCTCCGAGTGTTTTTGCCTTCGGGATCAAAATCTATCGCCTACGCTGATGATCTTGCTGTCCTTGTGTCTGGAGGATCTCAAGCGGAAGTGGAAGAGAGGAGAGAATGGGCTGTTCATCGCCTTGAAATGTGGATGCTGCAAAAGGGGCTACAGTTGTCTACACAGAAGACCGAACTTGTGATTCTGCAAGGGCGACGCTCCCTACGGGATATTACAGTTCACCTTAGTGGTATGGACATCCGGTCTCAGAGACACATACGTTATCTCGGCCTTCAATTTGGCCACAATATGTATCCTGGTACCCATCTGCAGCACGTGACCCGCAAGGCCGAAAAGTCATTGCCGCTTTAGGACGTTTGATGCCCAATGTCGGTGGTTCTAAACCCAGCTCAAGGACCCTCCTTGGAAGTGTGGTCCACTCCATCCTTTTGTATGGTGCCCCGGCTTGAAAATCATGCCTGGATAAGGCCATCTACCGCACCTGGCTGGAACGCGTACAGCGGAAAGTTGCACTGCGTGTCTGTAGTGCCTATCAGACAACCTCAACGAAGGCTTTGCGAGTTGTCGCCGGGATCATCCCCATTCATCTCTTGGTGCAGGAGCGCACCTATGCTCATGAGAATGGTTCGCCGGAGCAACGGCTTTTGGTTCGGGCCCATACCCTCCGACAATGGCAGGCAGAATGGAATCAAGAAACCCAAAAGGCACAATGGACCAAGCGGCTGATACCGGAGATCACTCCCTGGCTCTCTCGAAAGCATGGAGATGTTGGGTACTATCTCACCCAATTCCTGACAGGCCATGGCCGTTTCCGAACCTACCTGCACCGTATGGCGCTCGTTGCCTCCGACCTCTGCCCTTACTGCGCACAAACGGACAACTCCGCAACATACGCTTCTGGAATGCACTCAATGGGTCGATCAACGTAACCGGTGCTATGCTACCATCGGTCAGGTTGTTACTTTGGCAACTATTCTCCCAATTATGCTGGAGTCCCGCGAAAACTGGAACGCTATTGCTAAAATGGTTACATCTATCCTCAAGGCGAAAGAGCAGGACGACCACCGAGAATAAGTCGGCCGAGGCCGCTGCGTGTACCTAAACACTCCATTGGTACGCAAGTACGTTTGACCATCTTTATTGCCCTTCTTCCCGAAGTAATACCGATTGATGGTACCAGGAAGAAGTCTCTTGTGGCTAGCAGGGGTTTTTTAGTTGGTAAGAATCCAACTCGCCAGGCCTGGCGTCTTTTGAAGATTTTTCCCCTGCCTAAAAAAATTTACTGCTACTACTACAACTACTACTACTACTACTACTACTCATACTACTACTACCACTACTACTACTACCACCACTACCACTACTACCACCACTACCACTACTACCACCACTACCACTACTACCACTAGTACTACTACTACCACTACCACTACTACCACTACTACCACTACTACCACCACTACCACTACTACCACTACTACCCTACTACCACTACTACCACTACTACCACTACTACCACTACTACCACTACTACCACTACTACCACTACTACCACTACTACCACTACTACCACTACTACCACTACTACCAGTACTACCACTACTACCACTACTACCACTACTACCACTACTACCACTACTACTACTACCACTACTACTACTAATACCACTACTACCACTACTACTACTACTACTTGGCGTAGGGAAGTGGCGTCCCCATCGCCCAGTGTTTATTACTGCAATCAGCCCCCCGAGTATAGCAGGTAACCGTACCCACGACACAATGGATAGGTGTTGTTTTTCCATGGAATCAGTTACGGAGCAGGGGTTCGGTACTCCAGTTCCGGTCGGGGTTTTGGGTGAGCGAGCAGGCCCAACCCGATCGTCAGCCAGCGACTGCTCGGCATTTTCGGTGGAACGCCAGGCCGAAATGCTGGACCATGCTACTGGTACAGATGGTGATGTAGAATTGTTGGAGGGAAGGAGCCATGTGTCATCGCAAGTGCACCCTCAACAGGGCCTTGTTTCTGCTAATGCTTCGGATGTATTGATGGAGCCTTGCGCTCCTGCGTCACTCCGGGCTTCTGGAGCAGGTGCTGAGGATATCAATAGGGACCACAAAAGGAAATGTGAAGATCCCCCTGAGAAGGCTAAGAAAAGCAAAGATACTCTGGATTTTGTTGAGCAGTTGGAACATGCTTCTGCAGTTGGTGAATCTCAGAGTGGAACAGATGACCCACTTTTTGGAGAGAACGCGGATCTCCGTACCATTCGTCGGTTGCTCGAAGAAATGAGCAAATATAGTAGGGAGCTCATGTCAATGATAAAGACTACCCCTAATACGAAGGTGGATATCAAACGAGGGGTCAGAGACATGGAGAAATTAACCGAAACCATGTTGAGCCGCCTGAACGAAAGCGTTCTCTACCCCCAAAAGTTTGCGACGCAGAATATTGCTGTACAGGTCCGCGAGGCAGATCTCTCCCGCGTTGGATCCCGGAAGGATATAGGGTTACAGGTCGATCTGAAGGGAGAAATGGAGCTGAAAGAGGCTCTTTCGACTTCTAGCAGCTTCGAGGTATTTGCACCTTTGATGGACATGGCATGGCCGGAATGCGTTTATGAAGCTACTAACATCCTCTATGGTAACCCCAGTACTTTACATGAAGGCGATGTAGCCATTGTGGTGAATACTGATGATAGTGGGCAACAAGGGCTGCTGAAGCCGTTGGGTGATGTTCAGCCCGAGATAGCAGACTTCTTAACGGGCAAGCTGGAAGCGGGTAAGGTGAGGTATATTAGGACCAGTACCAATATATCTACCAGTAGAGGCAGTCACAAGGAGCGTTCTAGGTACATCTACCTAATACCCTGTTGTGTAGATCCCAATGGGGTCAATGACATGGAGCAGCTATCTGTCATATTGCGGCAATGGAAACAGCTCGTCGAGGACCATGACAGAACAGCTATTAAGTTTGCAACTATTAATGGCCTGGACAGATTGTATACCAGGAAACTCCTGGAGTGGTTGTTCCGCAGCAGTGCATTGAAAATCGACTATGTTTTCCCTCTTTATGAGCAGAAGACGCCACGTGTTGCTGCTCCAGATCGGCCGAAGTTACTTCCACCTAAAATGGCAGTACCCCAGGGAACATTGAGCATCAAATGCCAAGGTAAATCCTTTGCCGATATTCTAAAGACTGTTAAACAAGGTGTTGATATCGACAAACTTGGGGTGAAAATAAAGACTATTAAGAAAACTGATAAGGAAGACCTCGTGCTTTCAGTGGAGGGAGAAGGTAAAGCTACCGCCCTAAAACCGGAAATAGAGCGTAACCTTAAACAGCTGGACGTGAGTCTGATACGGAAAGGTGCCTCTATTCTGCTCTATGGAATTGACCCGGCAGTCAACGAGGCAACTTTGCAAGCCGCCATTGCTACGGAACTAGGCATCCAGACCTCTGAAATACTTGTTAGTTCTCTGCGGCCTGGCCGCTTTGGGAATCTCAATGCTTCTATTGATGTACCTATGGAGTACTCTCGACAGCTGCTACAGAAACGACGAATACAAATAGGTTGGACAGACTGTCACGTGAGGGAACGGGCCATGATACACAGATGCTAT
The DNA here is from genome assembly GCA_030765055.1 of Mantis religiosa. Lineage (NCBI taxonomy): Eukaryota > Metazoa > Arthropoda > Insecta > Mantodea > Mantidae > Mantis > Mantis religiosa. The sequence goes on from CM060948.1 coordinate 219,717,092, forward strand.
AGGTGCTTTGAGTTAGGTCACCGATCGTACCAATGCAAGGCAGCAGTTAACCGGCAAGACGATTGCTTGAAGTGTGGCAAGAAAGGCCATCATGCGAAGGACTGCACGAACTCTCCGTTCTGCCTTAAGTGCAAGAAGGAGGGCCACAAATTCGACCAAATGAAATGCCCTATGTTTCGCAAGTGGGTGTTAGCTGCTCGAGCCAGAAAGTTGTGATCCACGTGATGCATCCACACCGCATTCGTCTACTTCAGGTTAATTTAAGGCGGTCAAATGCCTGTCATGATATGGCGCAAGCTACGGCAGTAAGCCGAGAGGTGGATGTAATAGTTGCTTGCGAACCAAACAAAAAGCGGGTGTCTGCTGGTGGTTGGCTCACAGATACACAGTGTGATGTCGCCGTGTATTTTCCGAATAAACAAGTGGAGATGCTGAAGCTCCGAGCGGAGGCAGGTTACCTCTGTGTGTCTTTCCGGCACTGCCATCTCTTCTGATGTTATATTTCTCCGAACATTTCCTTGGATGCTTTTAGGAGCACTGTCGATCATCTCATGAGGGATTGTAGAAGCACCGGAGGGGAATGCATTCTTCTGGGTGACATTAATAGCAAATCGCCACAATGGGGATCACCAAATACTGATCGTCGAGGCGCCTACTGGACAGATTGGATGGCCACCCTGGATCTTGTAGCTCATAATACAGGCACAGTTCCCACTTTTGTCCGAGATACTTCTGAGTCCTTCATTGATGTCACCTGCTCGACGCAGACCATAGCAGCTCGAATTGTGGACTGGCAGGTTCTGGAAGATGAATCACTTAGTGATCACCGGTTCATCTATTTTGAACTTACGGGGACTCCCTATCGCAAACAGATCCATATGGAGAAGCGGAAAGTTGAATATGACTGGGATGTATTCCGAACCCTCATTGAATGGCAGTCATCGGCCATTGCTGGCCGTGCTTCAGCTGACAGTGCCGCATCCTTGACTCGAGTCTTAAAGAATGCCTATGAGCTAAGCCAGATAAAGCGGTCTAAAGCACACAACCATCGAGTACCATATTGGTGGAATAGTGAGATTGAAGTGCAACGAGCTACTTGTATTCAGAAGCGGAGAATCCTGACTCGCCTCCGTCGACGACATCCGGGTTCCGCAGAGCTGGAGACAGCGAGGGAGGTATATAAGCGGTGCAGACGGCAGCTTACTCGCCTCATATTCCAATCTAAATGTAATAGCTGGAGAAATCTCTGTGATGAGTTGAACAATGACATTTGGGGTGCTGGCTACAAGATTGTTAGTGGGAGATTAATAAATCACCTGCCTGTGAATCTGAGCACCGCCCGTAAACGAGAGGTAGCAGCTGCCTTATTCCCTTTCCGAAAGGATACCTTGGACGCAGGAGGCCGGAGTATGGCTGTAGAACCCTTCACTATGGACGAACTCGCCACGGTGGTCAATAAAATGCAGACAGACAAGGCACCTGGCATTGATTGTATAACCCCAGAAATAGTCAAAGCTGCGGTTAAATTAAGGCCCGGTTGGATTTTGGAGGTGCTGAACACGCTCTTAGTGCAACAGGATTTCCCGGATATCTGGAAGTGTGCTAAGGTCGTCTTCCTCCTGAAGGGAGGGAAATCACCATTAGAGTCGTCTGCATATAGGCCACTTTGTCTGTTGAACACACTCAGTAAGCTGTTTGAAGGACTGCTTAAACTCCGATTGGAAAGGGAGATCTTGGCCAGCGGCGGCTTCTCCGATAAGCAATACGGGTTCAGGAAAGCCCGCTCTATTATACAGGCTATTGCGGCTGTGCCTCGGATTCGAGACGACTTTCGTTGTTATTGGGCTGCCTTACTGACCTTAGATGTACGCAACGCGTTTAACACCGCCTCGTGGAGCCTTATCCTTCAGTGTCTTAGACAAAGAAACATCTCGCCATACCTGTTAAATATATTGACATCTTATTTTCATGCAAGGACGATACTCATTGATAAGCATAAGCTTCTTATTACGGCCGGTGTGCCTCAGGGTTCCATTCTTGGGCCTACTTTGTGGAACATCCTGTATGATGGAGTTCTCCGGTTGCAGCTTGCTGAAGGTGTACACCAAGTTGCGTTAGCGGACGACTTGCTACTACTTTTTGGTGCGGAGGACGATCAAGATCTAATATATCGCAGGAATGAATCATTGCGCCGTATTGATAGGTGGATGACCTACCACCGGCTCGAATTAGCACCACAGAAAACTGAGGCAGTAATTTTGAACGGTCCTCGGCAGGGCGCACACATTTCCTTTATGCTAAGGCATACACTGATAGTACCACAAAAGGCTATCCGATACCTGGGAGTCATGCTGAATGTACACCTCACCTTTGGCGAGCACATTAAAACTGTGACCAAGAAAGCGGAAGAAAAGGCCTCCCAACTTGCCCGACTCATGCCTAATATTGGTGGTCCGCGGTCCCTGAAGCACCAAATGTTGTGCGGTGTAGTATATTCTATTCTGCTCTATGCTGCACCAATCTGGTACACTGCCCTAAACAGGAAGAAATACGCCACAATGAACGAACGTGTGCAAAGAAAAGTACTTCTGCGCTCAATTTGTGCCTACCGAACTGTTTCCAATAGGGCATTACAGGTCGTGAGTGGGGCCCTGCCAATTGACCTGCTGGTTAAAGAACGTCAGCTACCCAATGACCCGAACACCTGCCAATCTTTTGACGTTAAACACCTGATCAGAGACCACATGATTGCGCAATGGCAAGCGCGATGGACAGCAACCACCATCGTAGGCCAATGGACTAAACGGCTGATACCCGAGGTGCGCCCATGGTTGCGCTGCAAACATAGGAACCTGGATTATTTCCTCACGCAGATTCTGACAGGCCATGGGCGATTTAAGAATTACGCTTTTCGCATGGGAAAAAGTGATTCCACCACCTGCAACTATTGCACCTCTGATGTTCTGCGGAACACACCTTCTTTATCTGCCCGCGATGGGATGGCCGGCGCCGAGAGGCGTATAGTAAACTAAATGCAACGCTCACACCTGAGAATCTAGGGATCACCATGCTGCAGAGCAAACAATCTTGGGACATAGTACAACAACTGGCCAGGGCTATTATGACAACTAAGGAGCGAGCTGAAAGGATGCTGCCCTAAGTACTTCTGCTTCCCCTTCGAAGATTGATCTCCACCATACTGTCCAACTAAGACGGTGACCTGACTTATAGCTGCCATACTGAAGAGATGCAAGCATTGCAGTTCCAGTATGGTGTGCTGTGACAGTAAGGGTTTTTTAGTTGGTAGAAATCCAACTCACCACGCATAGTGGTGTCCAAGAGGATTTTTCCCTTACTATAAAGAAACAACTACTACTACCACTACCACTACCACTACCACTATCACTACCACTACCACTACCACCACTACAACCACCACCACCACCACTACCACCACTACCACCACCACTATCACCTCCACTACCACTACCACTACCACTACCACTACCACTACTACCACTACCACTACCACTACCACTACAACTACTACCACTACCAATACCACTACCACCACTACTACTACTACTTCCCCCACGGGGCTTATGTCTAATAAGCACAGGCGTGGCACACCCGGCATCCCCGAGCTGGTGCTCCCTCACCTTCCTTCTACTCCCGAGAGAGCTCCTCTTTCCTTTCTCTTCTTCTCTTTCCCTTCTTTTCTTCTTTCCTCCTCCTGTCTGGTTGGATCATTTGTTGGCGAGCGGCTATGTATGGACTTCTTATCTTAAACAATTATGGAAAGTTACACTACAGATAAACAGTTTGGGGACAGGGGCTTCGGAACCCCAGAACCGGTCGGTGTTGGTAGTGGGCAGGCAGGCTCCACCCGACCGTCAGCAAGCGACTGCCAAAATATTTCTCAATTGCCACTTCAGGCCATGGAGACAACCGAATCCTCTGGAGTTGTTGCTAATGATCTTCAAGGGACTAACTTCACGGCTTCCTTGGCAACAAGTGGAACAATACCCAATACTTCAGGTGCCCAAAGAGCAGTGGCCCCTCTTCAGTGTCCACCTCAGAGTCTCAATCATCGGAGGGGTCTGTGTGTGCTCAGCCGTGTTTACGACAGCCTGGAAGTCGCGCTAAACGTTCTAGTACCGCACTTGCCGAAAATTCGGATGAAATTAGCTTCACCGACTTGATATCTCAGCTCTCCGAAGCGGCATCTGGACTGGTAGACCTCATCAGCTAAAATGTGAATACAAAAATGGACATAAAGGTGAAAATTATGAGAGTGAAGGTCATTTCTGACCTGCTTAAAGCTCATGCGGACGCGGGTAGTGAACCACCACGCAAAGCTGAGGTAAAATATAACCCTATAGAATCGCAGCCCATTGGCATTCAAACTGCCCCTGAATTATTGCTGGCTGATCTAAATAACCTGGATCCAGCGTACCGCTCCGAGGTGGAACAACAAATCGCCTCGGGAATCCGAGTGTCTTTCTCCGACGTCGATAACCCTGCGAAACTGAAAGACCTAGTGGAACAATCCTGGCCCCCTTGCACGTTCCGGACTGTGGAAATTGCAGAAGGGAATCCACTTCAGGCAGATACCGAAGAGGATTTGGCCCTCATCACCAATGATCCCTCGATACGCCAAGGCATCAACCGGCTATTCCGCGAACGATACCCGGAACTGGTAGACCTAGTTGGCCTGGATGAGGAGTATCCTAATGCAGCGTACTTTTCTTCCATTTCGAAAGTGCCGAAGGAAGGAGGTTTCCGGACCAAGGAAAGCTTTATTTTCAAGCTGTCCATGACGACACCTGTGGAAAAGGGAGACACCCTGCAGCTTTTGAGGGAGCGCTTCAGCTGCCTGCGTGGCTTGGCCTACAAACATGGTAGGCGAAATATCCGTCTTCTCCTACCGGCCGGGTGTGACATTCTTACAACAAGGAAACTTTTGGAATATGTCTTTGCAGAAAGCGACATCACAGTCTACCTGCACGTCCCTCGACCCCGGAGGATGGCATCCGATGCTGGGAAAGGTGGACCCCATCCTGGATCACCCTCGGCAGCCAAAAGCACAGACATTGGAACCGTTATTGTTCATCCTGGGAACCGAACATACGCGGAACTGCTAAAGGAGGTCAAGAGCAGTGTCAAAGGAAGAAGTTGGCGTGGATGTGCAACACATCCGCAAGACCCGTGGAGGAGAATTGCTTCTGACCGTTAATGGGGGAGCTGACAAGGCTGAACCGTTGAGGAAGGCCCTGGTACAAAACCTCAAAGACACGGCTGTGCGCTGTACACGTAGAATGGACACGGTACTGCACACACACGATATGCACGCCATCACCACGGAGGCAGAAGTCCAAGAATCCATTTCCCGCGCTTTGGGAGTGAGCGCTGCAGATCTGCGGGTCACGTCTCTTCGACCCACTATGACGGAGGGATAAATAGCCGCAGTTGTCTTACCTTCAGAGCTGGGGCGCCGCCTTACCCAATTAGGGTCGGTCCGCATCGGTTGGTGTTCCTGCAAGGTTCAGGAACGGGTTTTCATGCCCCGCTGGTTCCACTGTCAGGCGTATGGACTTCGAGCAAATAACTGCAGTGGCCCTGATAGAGGAAAAGCTTGTCTTAATTGTGGGAAGGATGGTCACTTGGCTGTCAATTGCACTTCCGAGCCATATTGCCTGAAGTGCGCCGTTCTGGGACATAGAGTTGGCACACATCGCTGTCCTAAGTACCGCAAGTTAGTCAACGCTGCTAGGGCCCAACGTCTTCGCACAACGACCTGACCACTTCGCAAATGTTAACTGTCCCAGAGATGACAGAACCGGCACCAGTCACGTTTTCTGTCGCTGCTAAACCACAAGGGGCTATACGGATACTACAAGCCAACATCGACCACGGCCGAGAGGCCATGGATTTATTGTGCCACATGGCATCCGAAACCAGTACGGACATACTGATCATGGCTGAACCAAACAAAGCTAAAACCGATCACACTATATGGACCACTGACAACGCAGTGGAATTTGCTATACGTCTCTATAACAACTCTCTGCGCTTAGTGGACAGGGGAGCAGGAGCAGGATTTGATTGGCTGGAACTGCCTTCCTTTCTGATCTACGGCTGCTATATTTCGCCGAAAGTTGACCTTGCCCGGTTTCTTAGCTTCGTTCACGACCTACGAACTCACATGCGTCGTCGCGCTAAAGGCATTATCGTGGGTGGATACTTTAACGCCAAATTGCCTTTATGGGGCTCACCAGTTGAGGACCTCACAAGCCGTGCCTTGGCAGAATGGCTTGCCGAAGACAATTTAGTGGTACACAACCGAGGAACAGCACCCACCTTTGTACGACGTGACAGTCAGTCTTACATCGATATCACTTTTAGCACCAACACCCTCTCCCAGAAGGTTCTGAATTGGAACGTTTTGAATACAGAGACCCTGAGCTATCATCAATACCTTTCGTATGATGTCGCTGATGCTGGATCCCATCCATCGGACCGCTCTTCACGTCTGGTATGGCGGGTTTCACCACATGGGCTCCCCGCTTTGGTGACGGAAGTGGGCCGCCTACTGAATGCGCATGATGAACGGACACTCACTGTTACAACATTCTCTAGGATTCTACAGCAAGCCTGTGATACTGCCTTTCCTCGAAAGCCAACAAGGCATTTTCGTAAGCCCGTCTACTGTTGGTCTGAAGATATTGCTGCCCAACGTAGTCAAACCATACGGTCCAGACGAGCGATGGTTCGCGCGAACAGAAGAGGTGACGAGGCCCTCAAACGTCTCTGCTCGGAACAATATAGGACAAGCCGAACACTGCTTAAGGAAGCCATACTAGTTGCCAAACGTGCTGCTTGGAAGCCCTCCTGGATGACATAGACGATGACATCTGGGGCCAGGGCTATAAGCTTGCTACGAAGAAGCTCCGGACATCACCGCCGGCCCAGCTGCCTGATGATCGCCAGTTAGAGGTAGCTCGGACCCTCTTCCCGGCACATGCCTCCATCTCCTGGGCTAAGCACCCCGTGTCTCCCGATGAGATACCTCCATTCACTGCCGAAGACCTGGCAGAAGCTATGGCCAAAATTCGAGTCAACAGAGCCCCAGGACCGGACGGTGTGCCCCCTCTGGTCGTGAAGACGATCGTCCAGAATTACCCAGACCGGTGTTTGGAACTATTCAACTGCCTATTGAAAACTGGCAATTTCCCGGCTGAATGGAAGCAGGCGCGACTTCCGCTGCTCGATAAACCGCAGCGGGAACAGGGGACTACCACCTATCGACCCAGCTGTCTCCTGAATGTACTGGGTAAACTCTTTGAACGTCTGGTACTGGGACGCCTCATTAGTGAAATCGAACGCACCGGTGGATTAGCTGAAGCACAACACGGCTTTCGCATGGGACGTTCCAACCTTACCGCCCTGAGGAAGGTGCAGGAACTAACGGAGGGCGTCCAATCACAGCCCCGCGATCGACGTCCCAAGTGTGCTCTTGTCACCCTGGATGTCAGAAATGCCTTCAACTCTGCACCATGGGGAGGCATTTTATCGGAGCTCAATTCACGGCAGATAGCACCATATCTGTATAATCTGCTGGCCAGCTGCTTAGACGATCGGTTATTACTCGTAGGCAGTCACAGTCAAATGTACATGACCTGCGGAGTCCCACAGGGCTCAGTACTGAGCCCCACCCTGTGGAACGTCTACTTTGATGGAATTCTGAGATCACCTATGCCCCCAGGGTTCACGCTTACACCCTACGGAGACCACTTGGCACTCACTATAATTGCCCCTGTTGCAGTCTCTCTGGAACTAGCTTGCAATGAAGCTCTGGCAGAATGAGATCGTTCCCTGACAGCCAAGAAATTAGGATTGGCGCCGCACAAGACAGAAGTGGTACTGCTGGTGGGTGGTAGGAAGGTCCCAGCTATCAACCTCCAGCTTGGTACCTTGGTCATCCGGAGCCAGGACTCCCTGAAACACTTAGACATACATCCAGCCCGCAATATGTACATGGGTACTCACGTACGCGCTATTGTTACGAAGGCCAGCGTAGCCGTTGCGCATTTAAGTAGAATAATGCCGAATATAGGAAGCCCTAAGGAAACCAGTCGCAGAATTCTCTTCTCAGTTGTCTCCTCTATCCTGCTCTATGGTGTGAGGATCTGTAAAAAAGTACTTGACCGCAAATTGTATACTACACAGCTCCTCAGCGTGCAGCGCAAGGTTGCGATACGAATCACAGGCGCGTATCGGACCACTTCAACCAAGGCATTACTGGTATTGGCCAGAACGCCCCCTACTACATTGTTGGCCAAAGAGCGCCTCTTACGGGAACGGACTGAGATAGGCAGAGCCGAGGCCCGGCAGCAACTGTTGGAAGAGTGGCAGGAGTTATGGGACATGGATGACGGAACAGCCCTCTGGACACGACGTTTAATCCGCAATATTACACCTTGGTATACGCGCAGAAGGGGAGGCGTCAACTTCTACCTCACCCAGTTCCTCACAGGACATGGCTGTTTTAGGACCTATCTGCACCGTTTTGGGTTAAGCGCTACTGACGAATGTATCTACTGCGGCAAAATCGACACCGTGGAGCACACGTTCTTCGAATGTTTTCGATGGCAACATCTGCGCCAAGTGGCGGAGTTAAAACTAGGACAGTTTACGCCTTCTGAAGTAGTCGCCAGTATGCTGACATCTCCTACGAACTGGAACACAATTTCGGTGCTTGCCCGACGAATTCTATCCCGCAGGCGCCGGGAAATGGAAGATTTTAAGACCTTCAATGACAATTTGAGACAGTCACTACCATCTTGAATCACCTCTTCTTGAAGTAATGCCGCTGGGCAGTTCCAAGAAGAGGCACACATATGATTCTTACAGGGGTTTTTTAGTTGGTAGGAATCCAACTCACCAGAGGCGTCTTTCGTAAGATTTTTCCCCTGTTAAAAAAACTACTACTACTACTACTACTACTACTAATACTACTACTACTATATCTGCTACTATTAGTACTAGTACTACTACTGCTACTGCTACTACTACTGCTACTACTACTGCTACTGCTACTGCTACTGCTACTGCTGCTGCTGCTGCTGCTACTACTACTACTGCTACTACTGCTACTGCTACTACTGCTACTGCTACTGCTACTGCTTCTGCTACTGCTACTGCTGCTGCTGCTACTGCTCCTGCTACTGCTGCTGCTACTGCTACTGCTACTGCTACTGCTACTGCTACTACCACTACTACTACTACTACTCCTACTCCTACTCCTATTCCTACTCCTACTCCTACTCCTACTCCTACACCTACTCCTACTCCTAGTCCTACACCTACTCCTACTCCTACTCCTACTCCTACCCATACACCTACTCCTACCCCTACAACTATTCCTACCACTACCACTACCACTACCACTACTAACACTACTCCTATCACTACCACTACCACTACCACTACCACTACCACCACCACTAACACTACCACCACCACTACCACTACCACCACTACCACTACCACCACTACCACCACTACCACCACTACCCCCACTAACACCACTAAACCCACTACCACCTCTACCACCACTACCACCACTACCACCTCTACCACCACTACCGCCACTACCACCACTACCACCACTACCACTACCCCTACCACTACCACCACTACCACCACTTCTACTACTACCACCACTACCATCACTACCACCACTACCACCTCTAGCACCACTACCACAACTACCACCACTACCAGCACAACCACCACTACCACCACTACCACCACTACCACCACTACCACCCCTACCACCTCTACTACCACCACTACTACCACTATTACTACCACCACTACCACTACCACCACTACCACCACCACCACTACCACCACTTTCACCACTACCACCACTACTACCACTACTACTACTACCACCACTACTACTACTACCACTACTACTACTACTACTACTTCCCCCAGGGGGCTTCTGTCTAATAAGCACGGGCGTGGCGCACCCGGGGTCCCCGAGCTGGTGCTCCCTCACCTTCCTTCTACTCCCGAGAGAGCTCCTCTTTCCTTTCTCTTCTTCTCTTTCCTTCTTTTCTTCTTTCCTCCTCCTGTCTGTTTGGATCATTTGTTGGCGAGCGGCTATGTATGGACTTATTATCTTAACAATTATGGAAAGTTACAGTACAGATAAACAGTTACGGGACAGGGACTTCGGAACCCCAGAACCGGTCGGTGTTGGTAGTGGGCAGGCAGGCTCCACCCGACCGTCAGCAAGCGACTGCCAAAATATTGCTCAATTGCCACTTCAGGCCATGGAGAAAACCGATTCCTCTGGAGTTGTTGCTAATGATCTTCAAGGGACTAACTTCACGGCTTCCTTGGCAACAAGTGGAGCAATACCCTATACTTCAAGTGGCCAAAGAGCAGTGGCCCCGTCTTCAGTGTCCACCTCAGAGTCTCAATCATCGGAGGTGTCTGTGTGTGCTCCGCCGTGTTTACGACAACCTGGAAGTCGCGCTAAACGTTCTAGTGCCGCACTTGCCGAAAATTCGGATGAAATTAGCTTTGCGGACTTGATATCTCAGCTATCCGAAGCGGCTTATGGAGTGGTAGACCTCATCAGCACAAATGTCAATACAAAAATGGACATAAAGGTGAAAATTATGAGAGTGAAGGTCATTTCTGACCTGCTTAAAGCTCATACGGACGCGGGCAGTGAACCACCAAGCAAAGCTAAGGTAAAATGTAACCCTATCGAATCGCAGTCCATTGGCGTTCAAACTGCCCCTGAATTATTACTGGCTGATCTAAATAACCTGGATCCAGCGTACCGCTCCGAGGTGGAGCAACAAATCGCCTAAGTATCCGAGCGTCTTTCTCCGACGTCGATAGCCCTGCAAAACTGAAAGACCTAGTGGAACAATCCTGGCCCCCTTGCACATTCCGGACTGTGGAGCTTGCAGAAGGGAATCCACTTCAGACAGATACCGAAGAGGATTTGGCCCTCATCACCGATGATCCCTCGATGCGCCAAGGCATCAACCGGCTGTTCCGCGAACGATACCCGGAACTGGTAGACCTAGTTGGCCTGGATGAGGAGTATCCTAATGCAGCATACTTTTCTTCCATTTCGAAAGTGCCAAAGGAAGGAGGTTTCCGGACCAAGGAACGCTTTATTTTCAAGCTGTCCATGACGACACCTGTGGAAAAGGGAGACACCCTGCAGCTTTTGAGGGAGCGCTTCAGCTGCCTGCGTGCCTTGGCCTACAAACATGGTAGGCGAAAGATCCGTCTTCTCCTACCGGCCGGGTGCGACATTCTTACAACAAGGAAACTTTTCGAATATGACTTTGCAGAAAGCGACATCACAGTCTCCCTGCACGTCCCTCGACCCCGGAGGATGGCATCCGATGCTGGGAAAGGAGCACCCCATCCTGGATCACCCTCGGCATCCAAAAGCACAGACATTGGAGCAGTTATTGTTCATCCTGGAACCCGAACATACGCGGAACTGCTAAAGGAGGTCAAGAGCAGTGTCAAACTGGAGGAAGTTGGCGTGGATGTGCAACACATCCGCAAGACCGGGGAGGAGAATTGCTTCTGACCGTTAATGGGGGAGCTGACAAGGCTGAAACGTTGAGGAAGGCCCTGGCACAAAACCTCAAAGACACGGCTGTGCAGGTAACTCACCCAGTTCCTCACAGGACATGGCTGTTTTAGGGCCTATCTGCACCGTTTTGGGTTAAGCGCTACTGACGAATGTATCTACTGCGACAAAATCGACACCGTGGAGCACACGTTCTTCGAATGTGTTCGATGGCAACATCAGCGCCAAGTGGCGGAATTAAAACTAGGACAGTTTACCCCTTCTGAAGTAGTCGCCAGTATGCTGACATCTCCTACGAACTGGAACACAATTTCGGAGCTGGCCGACGAATTCTATCCCGCAAGCGCCGGGAAATGGAAGACCTTTAAGACCTTCAGTGACAACTTGAGACAGTGACTACGATCTTGAATCTCCTCTTCTTGAAGTAATGCCGCTGGGCAGTTCCAAGAAGAAGCACACATATGATTCTTACAGGGGTTTTTTAGTTGGTAGGAATCCAACTCGCCAGAGGCGTCTTTCGTAAGATTTTTCCCCTGTTAAAAAAAACTACTGCTACTACTACTACTATCTCTGCTACTACTGCTACTACTGCTACTGCTGCTACTGCTTCTACTGCTACTACTGCTACTACTGCTACTACTGCTACTACTGCTACTACTGCTACTACTGCTACTACTGCTACTACTACTACTACTGCTACTACTGCTACTACCGCTACTAGTGCTACTACTGCTTCTACTGCTACTGCTACTACTGCTACTACTGCTACTACTGCTACTACTGTTACTACTGCTACTACTGCTACTACTGCTACTAATGCTACTACTGCTACTACTACTACTACTACCCCCAGGGGCTCACATCTTGTGAGTTCGGGTTTGGCGCACCTGGGTTCCCGAGCTAGTCCACACATTCCTTCGTCTATTCTTGGGGTGTGGACTCTGTCCTATAGTTCCAATTCTTCTTTTCCGCTTTCCTATCTGTTCTTCGTTCTTCGTTCTTCACTGGTTGCTTTGTGGTGCCGACCGGCTATGTCTACGGCTTTTTATATTCAACTATGGAAGGGTTTCTTAATGAATCGAACTTACGGGACAGGGGCGTTGGATCCCCAGAACCGGTCGGGTTTGGAGGTGGGCGAGCAGGCCCCGCTCGACCGTCATCCAGCGACTGCTCTACGTCTCCGGTGGAGCTCGAGGCCGGGACGTTAGACACTGCTACTGGGAAATTCATTAGTTCATCGGTTGGTGTCTTCATGGATTTCGAGGACAGCTGAAGTGCGGCTAGTTCCTCTCGACCTTCCATATTGTCCCGTAAACCCCTATCCCCTTCTAGTCGGGATGCCACTGCCATTGAGCCGGATATTCGGGACGGTAAGCGCAAACGGGCTTCATCTCCTAGCCATGAAGTGCCGGAAGAGGGGGACTGTACTTCCTTTATGCGGCGCATGGAGAGTGAACATCGTGTGTTAAAGGAACTTTTTCGGAAAATTGTTTCCGAGGTGGATACCCTTGCCCAGACAGTTACGGAGATTCCCAACACAAAAAAGGAGATTAAAAAGGCTGTTGGTCGTTTGATGGACTACTCCCAACGTTTGCCGCTCGCAAGTGATTTTGTTGCTGAGTTATTAACCAGTCATGCGGCGGTCTCCCGGAAGGGTTCCTCCGTTCCGTCTCCAACGGTTGCCGAGGTAGGCATGCAAACTTCTAGCCCTCAGCAACTTGCTGCTGATCATCTCAAGGCGCAGATTGAGCCGGGCTTTCGGAGGGATCTCTCTGATGCGGAGTTTCGTCACCCTTGATAAAATCTTGGCACAGCGGCTGCTTGCGCAACACAGGATAGGGCATGGCTGGGACAGATGGCGAGTTCGTGAAGCAACCCGTTTGCCCAGATGCTATAATTGTCACCGGTTGGGCCATATAGCTAGGGAGTGCAAACTCTCGCCTGAAGCGGAACTCTGTCATAACTGTGGCCGGAGTGATCATCATCGAAAGGATTGTACCTACACGCAATCCTGCTACATTTGTCACATTGAGGGACACAAAGCGGAGTCGATGCGATGTCCCAAGTATCTGGACCTCATTCATCAGCGTAGGGAGAAAACGGATCGTCAGCATCCTGTTAATGAAACTTCTACAACTTAATGTTGATCGGAGCAGGCGGGCTATGGATCTCCTACGGCATAAATGTTCATCTGAGCGCTTAGGCTTTGCCATCGTTGCGGAACCTAATTAGGTTATGACGACTTACGGCTCGCGCTGGCTTACGGATCGTCGACTTGATGCCGCCATTTACCTCTCTAGGGATTCTGTTAACGTGTGCGCCACTGGTGGTGGGGATGGTTTTGTGTGGATGGACCCTGGCGATCTGGTTGTTTATTCGTGTTATCTTTCTCCGGCGTCTACTATTGCTGACTTTGCCCAATTTCTCTCTTTGCTGACCACTAGCATCCAGCAACACCCTGGGTGTCTGTTAATAGGTGGTGATTTTAACGCTAAGTCGTATTGTTGGGGTTCCCCCATTGAAGACAGGAAGGGCAGCGCTTTGGCCGAATGGGCTGGTGAACGTGACCTACTTATTTTAAATGATGGCACACTACCTACGTTTGAACGCCATGGAGGCTCATCATACATAGATCTGACCATCTGCAGCCCGGATCTTGGGAGAACCGTCCGCAATTGGCACATAAGCGACGAAGAAAATTTGAGTTATCATCGCAGCATCTATTTTGAGGTTTTTGTACCCGGTCCTTTTCTACGGCCTTCCAGTGGGTCTCAAGGCTGGTCCTACCAACCGGAGAAGCAGGATCCCTTATTGGAGCATTTGGAGGACCAAATTTGATCCAGCTTTATTCTTCAGGCATATGGAATCGACCAGGCTATCTACAACGTCTGTGCCTGTGTTTTACCTCGGAAACGCTCCCGCGGGGGTCGTAAAGACGCCTACTGGTGGAATGCTGATATAGCTGACTTGCGGCGGCAGTGCAATAAGGCTAAGCGCCATCTTACCAGAATTAATAGACGTAATGTCGCCGATTCAGACAAACAGGATGCATTACGCGCCTACCGGGACCGTCGTAGAGCCCTTAAAGTTGCCATCTCGACGGCTAAACGTGCTGCCTGGAGCTCCCTCTGTGCCGAGGTTGACTCTGATGTGTGGGGTCTGGGCTACCAAATTGTTACTGGGAAACTTGGCTTCCGCTCACCTATGGCTCTTAGTGATGAAGAACAGCTTCACATCGCCAGAACCTTGTTTCCTGCACATGCTCGGCGTATCTGGCCGGAGCTTCTTGTAGACACTGCGACTATTCCCATCTGTACAGTTGCTGAGATCCGCGCCGCAGGACACCGCCTCAAGTCCGGCAAAGCCGGTGGCCCCGATGGCGTTCCTCCGGAGGTTGTGCCACTTCTTGCTGTCGAGAAACCGGAGCTTCTCCTGGACTTTTTAAATTTAATTTTGTCCTCCGGTGAATTTCCTAGCACCTGGAAACTTGGCAAGCTTATTCTCCTTGCAAAACCCTGTCCGCCTGGAGGGAGTACGATTTACCATCCCATTTGTCTGCTTAATGTGTTGGGCAAACTTTTGGAGCATAACCTAAACAGACGTTTAATCTCGGAAATTGAGGACTGTGAGGGCCTATCTCCTCGTCAGTTTGGTTTTCGGCAAGGCTTGTCGACCATGGATGCTATTGAGGCTGTACAATCTTTCGTGATGGAGGCCCAGACGCTTTCTCCTTGCTATGTCGTATTAGTCACGCTGGACGTTAAAAATGCCTTTAACTCTGCGAAGTGGACTGGCATCGTTGCGGACCTCAGGCGACGTCGCATTTCACCTTATTTGCTTCGAATTCTCTGCAGTTATTTCCACAATCGAAGGCTTTTAGTTGGCGACGCTGCAACATTGTATATGACTTGTGGGGTGCCTCAGGGTTCGAATCTGGGACCCACATTGTGGAACATCTACTACGATGAGGTCCTCCGAGTGCCTTTGCCTTCGGGATCAAAATCTATCGCCTACGCTGATGATCTTGCTGTCCTTGTGTCTGGAGAATATCAGGCGGAAGTGGAAGAGAGGATAGAATGGGCTGTTCATCGCCTTGAAAAGTGGATGCTGCAAAAGGGGCTACAGTTGGCTACACAGAAGACCGAACTTGTGATTCTGCAGGGGCGACGCTCCCTACGGGATATTACAGTTCACCTTAGTGGTATGGTCATCCGGTCTCAGAGACTCATACGTTATCTCGGCCTTCAATTTGGCCACAATATGTATCCTGGTGCCCATCTGCAGCACGTGACCCGCAAGGCCGAAAAGGTTATTCCCGCCTTAGGACGTTTGATGCCCAATGTCGGTGGTCCTAAACCCAGCTCAAGGACCCTCCTTGGTAGTGTGGTCCACTCCATCATTTTGTATGGTGCCCCGGCTTGAAAATCATGCCTGGATAACGCAATCTACCGCACCTGGCTGGAACGCGTACAGCGGAAAGTTGCACTGCGTGTCTGTAGTGCCTATCGGACTACATCAACGAAGGCTTTGTGAGTTGTCGCCGGGATCATCCCCATTCATCTCTTGGTGCAGGAGCGCACCTATGCTCATGAGAATGGTTCGCCGGAGCAATGGCTTTTGGTTCGGGCCCCTACCCTCCGACAATGGCAGGCAGAATGGAATCAAGAAACCCAAAGGGCACAATGGACCAAGCGGCTGATACCGGAGATCACTCCCTGGCTGTCTCGAAAGCATGGAGATGTTGGGTACTATCTCACCCAATTCCTGACAGGCCATGGCCGTTTCCGAAACAACCTGCACCGTATGGGGCTCGTTGCCTCTGACCTCTGCCCTTACTGCGCACAAACGGACAACTCCGCAACATACGCTTCTGGAATGCACTCAATGGATCGATCACCGTAACCGGTGCTATGCTACCATCGGTCAGGTTGTTACTTTGGCAACTATTCTCCCAATTATGCTGGAGTCCCGCGAAAACTGGAACGCTATTGCTAAAATGGTTACATCTATCCTCAAGGCGAAAGAGCAGGACGACCACCGAGAATAAGTCGGCCGAGGCCGCTGCGTGTACCTAAACACTCCATGGGTACGCAAGTACGTTTGACCATCTTTATTGCCCTTCTTCCCGAAGTAATACCGATAGGTGGTCCCAGGAAGAGGTCTCTTGTGGCTAGCAGGGGTTTTTTAGTTGGTAAGAATCCAACTCGCCAAGCCTGGCGTCTTTTGAAGATTTTTCCCCTGCCTAAAAAAAACTACTGCTACTACTACAACTACTACTACTACTACCACTCATACTACTACTACCACTACTACTACTACCACTACTACTACCACCACTACCACTACTACCACCACTACCACTACTAGCACTGCTACCACTACTACCACCACTACCACTACTACCACCACTACCACTACTACCACCACTACCACTACTACCACTACTACCACTACTACCACTACTACCACCACTACCACTACTACCACTACTACCACTACTACCACTACTACCACTACTACCACTACTACCACTACTACCACTACTACCACTACTACCACTACTATCACTACTACCACTACTACCACTACTACCACTAATACCACTACTACCACTACTACTACTACTTGGCGTAGGGAAGTGGCGTCCCCATCGCCCAGTGTTTATTGCTGCAATCAGCCCCCCGAGTATAGCAGGTAACCATACCACGACACAATGGATAGGTGTTGTTTTTTCATGGAATCAGTTACGGAGCAGGGGTTCGGTACTCCAGTTAATGTCGGGGTTTTGGGTGAGCGAGCAGGCCCAACCCGATCGTCAGCCAGCGACTGCTCGGCATTTTCGGTGGAACGCCAGGCCGAAATGCTGGACCATGCTACTGGTACAGATGCTGATGTAGAATTGTTGGAGGGAAGGAGCCATGTGTCATCGCAAGTGCACCCTCAACAGGGCCTTGTTTCTGCTAATGCTTCGGATGTATTGATGGAGCCTTGTGCTCCTGCGTCACTCCGGGCTTCTGGAGCACGTGCTGAGGATATCAGTAGGGACCACAAAAGGAAATGTGAAGATCCCCCTGAGAAGGCTAAGAAAAGCAAAGATACTCTTGATTTTGTTGAGCAGGTGGAACATGCTTCTGCAGTTGGTGAATCTCAGAGTGGAACAGATGACCCACTTTTTGGAGAGAACGCGGATCTCCGTACCATTCGTCGGTTGCTCGAAGAAATGAGCAAATACAGTAGGGAGCTTATGTCAACGATAAAGACTACCCCTAATACGAAGGTGGATTTCAAACGAGGGGTCAGAGACATGGAGAAATTAACCGAAACCATGTTGAGCAGCCTGAACGAACGCGTTCTCTACCCCCAAAAGTTTGCGACGCAAAATATTGCTGTACAGGTCCGCGAGGCAGATCTCTCACGCGTTGTATCCCGGAAGGATATAGGGTTACAGGTCGATCTGAAGGGAGAAATGGAGCTGAAAGAGGCTCTTTCGACTTCTAGCAGCTTCGAGGTATTTGCACCTTTGCTGGACATGGCGTGGCCGGAAAGCGTTTATGAAGCTACTAACATCCTCTATGGTAACCCCAGTACCTTACATGAAGGCGACGTAGCCATTGTGGTGAATACTGATGATAGTGGGCAACAAGGGCTGCTGAAGCCGTTGGGTGATGTTCAGCCCGAGATAGCAGACTTCTTAACGGGCAAGCTGGAAGCGGGTAAGGTGGAGTATATTAGGACCAGTACCAATATATCTACCAGTAGAGGCGGTCACAAGGAGCGTTCTAGGTACATCTACCTAATACCCTGTTGTGTAGATCCCAATGGGGTCAATGACATGGAGCAGCTATCTGTCATATTGCGGCAATGGAAACAGCTCGTCGAGGACCATGACAGAACAGCTATTAAGTTTGCAACTATTAATGGCCTGGACAGATTGTATACCAGGAAACTCCTGGAGTGGTAGTTCCGCAGCAGTGCAATGAAAATCGACTATATGTTCCCTCTTTATGAGCAGAAGACTCCACGTGTTGCTGCTCCAGATAGGCCGAAGTTACTTCCACCTAAAATGGCAGTACCCCAGGGAACATTGAGCATCAAATGCCAAGGTAAATCCTTTGCCGATATTTTAAAGACTGTTAAACAAGGTGTTGATATCGACAAACTTGGGGTGAAAATAAAGACTATTAAGAAAACTGATAAGGAAGACCTCGTGCTTACAGTAGAGGGAGAAGGTAAAGCTACCGCCCTAAAACCGGAAATAGAGCGTAACCTTAAAGAGCTGGACGTGAGTCTGATTCTGCTCTATGGAATTGACCCGGCAGTCAACGAGGCAACTTTGCAAGCCGCCATTGCTACGGACCTAGGCATCCAGGCCTCTGAAATACTTGTTAGTTCTCTGCGGCCTGGCCGCTTTTGTGAATCTCAATGCTTCTATTGATGTACCTATGGAGTACTCTCGACAGCTGCTACAGAAACGACGAATACAAATAGGTTGGACAGACTGTCACGTGAGGGAACGGGCCATGATACACAGATGCTATAGGTGCTTTGAGCTAGGTCACCGATCGTACCAATGCAAGGCAGCAGTTAACCGGCAAGACGATTGCTTGAAGTGTGGCGAGCAAGGCCATCATGCGAAGGACTGCACGAACTCTCCGTTCTGCCTTAAGTGCAAGAAAGAGGGCTACAAATTCGACCAAATGAAATGCCCTATGTTTCGCAAGTGGGTGTTAGCTGCTCGAGCCAGAAAGTTGTGATCCACGTGATGCATCCACACCGCATTCGTCTACTTCAGGTTAATTTAAGGCGGTCAAATGCCTGTCATGATATGGCGCAAGCTACGGCAGTAAGCCGAGAAGTGGATGTAATAGTTGCTTGCGAACCAAACAAAAAGCGGGTGTCTGCTGGTGGTTGGCTCACAGATTCACGGTGTGATGTCGCCGTGTATTTTCCGAATAAACAAGTGGAGATGCTGAAGCTCCGAGCGGAGGCAGGTTACCTCTGTGTGTCTTTCCGGCACTGCCATCTCTTCTGGTGTTATATTTCTCCGAACATTTTCTTGGATGCTTTTAGGAGCACTGTCGATCATCTCATGGGGGATTGTAGAAGCACCGGAGGGGAATGCATTCTTCTGGGTGACATTGATAGCAAATCGCCACAATGGGGATCACCAATTACTGATCGTCGAGGCGCCTACTGGACAGATTGGATGGCCACCCTGGATCTTGTAGCTCATAATACAGGCACAGTTCCCACTTTTGTCCGAGATACTTCTGAGTCCTTCATTGATGTCACCTGCTCGACGCAGACCATAGCAGCTCGAATTGTGGACTGGCAGGTTCTGGAAGATGAATCACTTAGTGATCACCGGTTCATCTATTTTGAACTTACGGGGACTCTCTATCGCAAACAGATCCATATGGAGAAGCGGAAAGTTGAATATGACTGGGATGTATTCCGAACCCTCATTGAATGGCAGTCCCCGGCCATTGCTGGCCGTGCTGCAGCTGACAGTGCCGCTTCCTTGACTCGATTCTTAAAGAATGCCTGTGAGCAAAGCCAGATAAAGCGGTCTAAAGCACACAACCATCGAGTACCATATTGGTGGAATAGTGAGATTGAAGTGCAACGAGCTACTTGTATTCAGAAGCGGAGAATCCTGACTCGCCTCCGTCGACGACATCCGGGTTCCGCAGAGCTGGAGACAGCGAGGGAGGTATATAAGCGGTGCAGACGGCAGCTTACTCGCCTCATATTCCAATCTAAATGTAATAGCTGGAGATATCTCTGTGATGAGTTGAACAATGACATTTGGGGTGCTGGCTACAAGATTGTTAGTGGGAGATTGATAAATCACCTGCCTGTGAATCTGAGCACCGCCCGTAAAAAAGAGATAGCAGCTGCCTTATTCCCTTTCCGAAAGGATACCTTGGACGCAGGAGGCCGGAGTATGGCTGTAGAACCCTTCACTATGGACGAACTCGCCACGGTGGTCAATAAAATGCAGACAGACAAGGCACCTGGCATTGATGGTATAACCCCAGCAATAGTCAAAGCTGCAGTTAAATTAAGGCCCGGTTGGATTTTGGAGGTGCTGAACACGCTCTTAGTGCAACAGGATTTCCCGGATATCTGGAAGTGTGCTAAGGTCGTCTTCCTCCTGAAGGGAGGGAAATCAACATTAGAGTCGTCTGCATGTACGCCACTTTGTCTGTTGAACACACTCAGTAAGCTGTTTGAAGGACTGCTTAAACTCCGATTGGAAAGGGAGATCTTGGCCAGCGGCGGCTTCTCCGATAAGCAATACGGGTTCAGGAAAGGCCGCTCTACTATACAGGCTATTGCGACTGTGCTTCGGATTCGAGACGACTTGCGTGGTTAATGGGCTGCCCTACTGACCTTAGATGTACGCAACGCGTTTAACACCGCCTCGTGGAGCCTTATCCTTCAGTGTCTTAGACAAAGAAACATCTCGCCATACCTGTTAAATATATTGACATCTTATTTTCATGCAAGGACGATACTTATTGATAAGCATAAGCTTCCTATTACGGCCGGTGTGCCTCAGGGTTCCATTCTCTGGCCTACTTTGTGGAACATCCTATATGATGGAGTTCTCCGGTTGCAGCTTGCTGAAGGTGTACACCAAGTTGCGTTTGCGGACGACTTGGCACTACTTTTTTGTGCGGAGGACGATCAAGATCTAATATATCGCACGAATGAATCATTGCGCCGTATTGATAGGTGGATGACCTACCACCGGCTCGAATTAGCACCACAGAAAACTGAGGCAGTAATTTTGAAGGGTCCTCGGCAGCGCGCACACATTTCCTTTATGCTAAGGCATACACTGATAGTACCACAAAAGGCTATCCGATACCTGGGAGTCATGCTGGATGAACACCTCACCTTTTGCGAGCACATTAAAACTGTGACCAAGAAAGCGGAAGAAAAGGCCTCCCAACTTGCCCGACTCATGCCTAATATTGGTGGTCCGCGGTCCCTGAAGCGCCAAATGTTGTGCGGTGTAGTATATTCTATTCTGCTCTATGCTGCACCAATCTGGTACACTGCCCTAAACAGGAAGAAATACGCCACAATGATGGAACGTGTGCAAAGAAAAGTACTTCTGCGCTCAATTTGTACCTACCGAACTGTTTCCAATAGGGCATTACAGGTTGTGAGTGGGGCCCTGCCAATTGACCTGCTGGTTAAAGAACGTCAGCTACCCAGTGACCCGAACACCTGCCAATCTTTTGACGTTAAACACCTGATCAGAGACCACATGATTGCGCAATGGCAAGCGCGATGGACAGCAACCACCATCGTAGGCCAATGGACTAAACGGCTGATACCCGATGTGCGCCCATGGTTGCGCTGCAAACATAGGAACCTGGATTATTTCCTCACGCAGATTCTGACAGGCCATGGGCGATTTAAGAATTACGCTTTTCGCATGGGAAAAAGTGATTCCACCACCTGCAACTATTGCACCTCTGAGGTTCTGCGGAACACACCTTCTTTATCTGCCCGCGTTGGGAAGGCCTGCGCCGAGAGGCGTATAGTAAACTAAATGCAACGCTCATGCCTGAGAATCTAGGGATCACCATGCTGCAGAGCAAACAATCTTGGGACATAGTACAACAACTGGCCAGGGCTATTGTGTCAACTAAGGAACGAGCTGAAAGGATGCTGCCCTGAGTACTTCTGCTTCCCCTTCGAAGATTGATCTCCACCATACTGTCCAACTAAGACGGTGACCTGACTTATAGCTGCCATACTGAAGAGATGCAAGCTTTGCAGTTCCAGTATGGTGTGCTGTGACAGTAAGGGTTTTTTAGTTGGTAGAAATCCAACTCACCACGCATAGTGGTGTCCAAGAGGATTTTTCCCTTACTATAAAAAACAACTACTACTACTACTACCACTACCACTACCACTACCACTACCATTATCACTACCACTACCACTACCACTACCACCACTACAACCACCACCACCACTACCACCACCACTACCACCACCACCACTACCACCTCAACTACCACTACCACTACCACTACCACTACCACTACTACCACTACCACTACCACAACCACTACTACCACTACCACTACCACTACCACTACTACTACTACTACTACTTCCCCCAGGGGGCTTATGTCTAATAAGCACGGGCGTGGCACACCCGGGGTCCCCCAGCTGGTGCTCCCTCACCTTCCTTCTACTCCCGAGAGAGCTCCTCTTTCCTTTCTCTTCTTCTCTTTCCCTTCTTTTCTTCTTTCCTCCTCCTGTCTGGTTGGATCATTTGTTGGCGAGCGGCTATGTATGGACTTCTTATCTTAAACAATTATGGAAAGTTACACTACAGATAAACAGTTACGGGACAGGGGCTTCGGAACCCCAGAACCGGTCGGTGTTGGTAGAGGGCAGGCAGGCTCCACCCGACCGTCAGCAAGCGACTGCCAAAATATTTCTCAATTGCCACTTCAGGCCATGGGGACAACCGATTCCTCTGGAGTTGTTGCTAATGATCTTCAAGGGACTAACTTCACGGCTTCCTTGGCAACAAGTGGAACAATACCCAATACTTCAGGTGCCCAAAGAGCAGTGGCCCCTCTTCAGTGTCCACCTCAGAGTCCCAATCATCGGAGGTGTCTGTGTGTGCTCAGCCGTGTTTACGACAGCCTGGAAGTCGCGCTAAACGTTCTAGTGCCGCACTTGCCGAAAATTCGCATGAAATTAGCTTTACCGACTTGATATCTCAGCTCTCTGAAGCGGCATCTGGACTGGTAGACCTCATCAGCAAAAATGTGAATACAAAAATGGACATAAAGGTGAAAATTATGAGAGTGAAGGTCATTTCTGACCTGCTTAAAGCTCATGCGGACGCGGGTAGTGAACCACCAAGCAAAGCTGAGGTAAAATGTAACCCTATAGAATCGCAGTCCATTGGCGTTCAAACTGCCCCCGAATTATTACTGGCTGATCTAAATAACCTGGATCCAGCGTACCGCTCCGAGGTGGAACAACAAATCGCCTCGGGAATCCGAGTGTCTTTCTCCGACGTCGAAAACCCTGCAAAACTGAAAGACCTATTGGAACAATCCTGGCCCCCTTGCACGTTCCGGACTGTGGAAATTGCAGAAGGGAATCCACTTCAGGCAGATACCGAAGAGGATTTGGCCCTCATCACCGATGATCCCTCGATGCGCCAAGGCATCAACCGGCTATTCCGCGAACGATACCCGGAACTGGTAGACCTAGTTGGCCTGGATGAGGAGTATCCTAATGCAGCGTGCATTTCTTCCATTTCGAAAGTGCCGAAGGAAGGAGGTTTCCGGACCAAGGAACGCTTTATTTTCAAGCTGTCCATGACGACACCTGTGGAAAAGGGAGACACGCTGCAGCTTTTGAGGGAGCGCTTCAGCTGCCTGCGTGGCTTGGCCTACAAACATGGCAGGCGAAAGATCCGTCTTCCCCTACCGGCCGGGTGTGACATTCTTACAACAAGGAAACTTTTGGAATATGTGTTTGTAGACAGCGACATCACAGTCTACCTGCACGTCCCTCGACCCCGGAGGATGGCATCCGTTGCTGGGAAAGAAGGACCCCATCCTGGATCAACCTCGGCAGCCAAAAGCACAGACATTGGAGCAGTTATTGTTCATCCTGGGACCCTAACATACGCCGGACTGCTAAAGGAGGTCAAAAGCAGTGTCAAACTGGAGGAAGTTGGCGTGGATGTGCAACACATCCGCAAGCCCCGTGGAGGAGAATTGCTTCTGACCGTTAATGGGGGAGCTGAAAAGGCTGAACCGTTGAGGAAGGCCCTGGCACAAAACCTCAAAGACACGGCTGTGCGCTGTACACGTAGAATGGACACGGTACTGCACATACACGATATCGACGCCATCACCACGGAGGCAGAAGTCCAAGAATACATTTCCCGTTCTTTGGGAGTGAGCGCTGCAGATCTGCGGGTCACGTATCTTCGACCCACTATGACGGAGGGACAAATAGCCGTAGTTGTCTTACCTTCAGAGCTGGGGCGCCACCTTACCCAATTAGGGTCGGTCCGCATCGGTTGGTGTTCCTGCAAGGTTCAGGAACGGGTTTTCATACCCCGCTGTTTCCACTGTCAGGCGTTTGGACATCGAGCAAATAACTGCAGTGGCCCTGATAGAGGAAAAGCTTGTCTTACTTGTGGAAAGGATGGTCACTTGGCTGTCAGTTGCACTTCCAAGTCATATTGCCTGAAGTGCGCCGTTCCGGGACATAGAGTTGGCACATATCGCTGTCCTAAGTACCGCAAGTTAGTCAACGGTGCTAGGGCCCAACGTCTTCGCACAACGACCTGACAACTTCGCAAATGTTAACTGTCCCAGAGACGACAGAACCGGCACCAGTCACGTTTTCTGTCGCTGCTAAACCACAAGGGGCTATACTGATACTACAAGCCAACATCGACCACGGCCGAGAGGCCTTGGATATATTGTGCCACATGGCATCCGAAACCAGTACGGACATACTGATCATGGCTGAACCAAACAAAGCTAAAACCGATCACACTATATGGACCACTGACAACGCAGTGGATGTTGCTATACGTCTCTATAACAACTCTCTGCCCTTAGTGGACAGGGGAGCAGGAGCAGGATTTGATTGGCTGTAACTGCCTTCCTTTCTGATCTACGGCTGCTATATTTCGCCGAAAGTTGACCTTGTCCGGTTTCTTAGCTTCGTTCACGACCTACGAACTGACATACGTCGTCGGGCTAAAGGCATTATCGTGGGTGGAGACTTTAACGCCAAATTGCCTTTATGGGGCTCACCAGTTGAGGACTTCAGAGGCCGTGCCTTGGCAGAATGGCTTGCTGAAGACAATTTAGTGGTACACAACCGAGGAACAGCACCCACCTTTGTACGACGTGACAGTCAGTCTTACATCGATATCACTTTTAGCACAAACACCCTCTCCCAGAAGGTTCTGAATTGGAACGTTTTGGATACAGAGACCCTGAGCTATCATCAATACCTTTCGTATGACGTCGCTGATGCTGGATCCCATCCATCGGACCGCTCTTCACGTCTGGTATAGCGGGTTTCACCACATGGGCTCCCCGCTTTGGTGACGGAAGTGGGCCACCTACTGAATGCGCATGATGAACGGACCCTCACTGTTACAACATTCTCTAGGATTCTACAGCAAGCCTGTGATACTGCCTTTCCTCGAAAGCCAACCAGGCATTTTCGTAAGCCCGCCTATTGGTGGTCTGAAAATATTGCTGCCCAACGTAGACAAACCATATGGTCCAGACGAGCGATGGTTCGCGCGAACAGAAGAGGCGACGAGGCCCACAAACGTCTCTGCTCGGAACAATACAGGACAAGCCGGACACTGCTCAAGGAAGCCATACTGGTTGCCAAACGTGCTGCCTGGCAGGCCCTCCTGGATGAAAAAGACGATGACATCTGGGGCCAGGGCTATAAGCTTGCTACGAAGAAGCTCCGGACTTCACCGCCAGCCCAGCTGCCTGATGATCGCCAGTTAGAGGTAGCTCGGACCCTCTTCCAGGCACATGCATCCATCTCCTGGGCTAAGCACCCCGTGTCTCCCAATGAGATACCTCCATTCACTGCCGAAGACCTGACAGAAGCTATGTCCAAAATTCGAGTCAACAGAGCCCCAGGACCGGACGGTGTGCCCCATCTGGTCGTGAAGACGATCGTCCAGAATTACCCAGACCGGTGTTTGGAACTATTCAACCGCCTATTGAACACTGGCAATTTCCCGGCTGAATGGAAGCAGGCGCGACTTCTGTTGCTCGAGAAACCGCAACGGGAACAGGGGACTACCACCTATCGACCTATCTGTCTCCTGAATGTACTGGGTAAACTCTTTGAACGTCTGGTACTGGGACGCCTCATTAGTGAAATCAAACGCACCGGTGGATTAGGTGAAGCACAACACGGCTTTCGCATGGGACGGTCCACCCTTACCGCCCTGAGGAAGGTGCAGGAACTAGCGGAGGGCGTCCAATCACAGCCCCGCGGCCGACGTCCCAAGTGTGCTCTTGTTACCCTGGATGGCAGAAATGCCTTCAACTCTGCACCATGGGGAGGCATTTTATCGGAGCTCAGTTCACGGCAGATAGCACCATATCTCTATAATCTGCTGGCCAGCTACTTAGACGATCGGCTGCTACTCGTAGGTAGCCACAGTCAAATGTACATGACCTGCGGAGTCCCACAGGGCTCAGTACTGAGCCGCACCCTGTGGAACGTCTACTTTGATGGAATTCTGAGATCACCTATGCCCCCACGGGTCACGCTTACAGCCTACGCAGACGACCTGGCCCTCACTTTAATAGCCCCTGATGCAGTCTCTCTGGAACTAGCTGGCAATGAAGCTCTGGCAGTATCAGATCCTTCCCTGACAGCCAAGAAATTAGGATTGGCGCCGCACAAGACAGAAGTGATACTGCTGGTGGGTGGCAGGGAGGTCCCAGCTATCAACCTGCAGCTTGGTACCTTGGTCATCTAGAGCCAGGACTCCCTGAAATACTTCGGCATACACCTAACCCGCAATATGTACATGGGTACTCACGTACGCGCTATTGTTACGAAGGCCAGCGTAGCCGTTGCGCATTTAAGTAGAATAATGCCGAATATAGGAGGCTTTAAGGAAACCAGTCGCAGAATTCTCTTCTCAGTTGTCTCCTCTATCCTGCTCTATGGTGTGAGGATCTGGCAAAAAGCACTCGACCGCAAATTGTATACTACACAGCTCCTCAGCGTGCAGCGCAAGGTTGCGACACGAATCACCAGCGCGTATCGGACCACTTCAACCAAGGCATTACTGGTGTTGGCCAGAACGCCCCCTAATACTTTGTTGGCCAAAGAGCGCCTCTTACGGGAACGGACTGAGATAGGCAGAGCCGAGGCCCGGCAGCAGCTGTTGGAAGAGTGGCAGGAGTTATGGGACATGGATGACGGAACAGCCCTCTTGACACGACGTTTAATCCACAATATTACACCTTGGTATACGCGCAGAAGGGGAGGCGTCAACTTCTACCTCACCCAGTTCCTCACAGGACATGGCTGTTTTAGGGCCTATCTGCACCGTTTTGGGTTAAGCGCTACTGACGAATGTATCTACTGCGGCAAAATCGACACCGTGGAGCACACGTTCTTCGAATGTGTTCGATGGCAACATCTGCGCCAAGTGGCGGAGTTAAAACTAGGACAGTTTACGCCTCCTGAAGTAGTCGCCAGTATGCTGACATCTCCTACGAACTGGAACACAATTTCGGAGCTGGCCCGACGAATTCTATCCCGCAAGCGTCGGGAAATGTTAGACTTTTAAGACCTTCAATGACAATTTGAGACAGTCACTACCATCTTGAATCTCCTCTTCTTGAAGTAATGCCGCTGGGCAGTTCCAAAAAGAAGCACACATATGATTCTTACAGGGGTTTTTTAGTTGGTAGGAATCCAACTCGCCAGAGGCGTCTTTCGTAAGATTTTTCCCCTGTTAAAAAAAAAATTACTACTACTACCACTACCACTATCACTACCACTACTACCACTACCACTACCACTACTACCACTGCTACCACCACTACCACTACCACTACCACTACCACTACCACTACCACTAACACTAACGCTACCACTACCACTACCACTACCACTACCATTTCCACTACCACTACTACCACTACGACTACCACTACCACTACTACTACTACTACTGCACCCGGGGTCCCTGAGCTGGTGCTCCCTCACCTTCCTTCTACTCCCGATAGAGCTCCTCTTTCCTTTCTCTTCTTCTCTTTCCCTTCTTTTCTTCTTTCCTCCTCCTGTCTGTTTGGATCATTTGTTGGCGAGCGGCTATGTATGGACTTCTTATCTTAAACAATTATGGAAAGTTACACTACAGATAAACAGTTACGAGACAGGGGCTTCGGAAACCCAGAACCGGTCGGTGTTGGTAGTGGGCAGGCAGGCTCCATCCGACCGTCAGCAAGCGACTGCCAAAATATTGCTTAATTGCCACTTCAGGCCATGGAGACAACCGATTCCTCAGGAGTTGTTGCTAATGATCTTCAAGGGACTAACTTCACGGCTTCCTTGGCAACAAGTGGAACAATACCCAATACTTCAGGTGGCCAAAGAGCAGTGGCCCCCTCTTCAGTGTCCACCTCAGGGTCTCAATCATCGGAGGTGTCTGTGTGTGCTCCGCCGTGTCAACGACAAACTGGAAGTCGCGCTAAACGTTCTAGTGCCGCACTTGCCGAAAATTCGGATGAAATTAGCTTTGCCGACTTGATATCTCAGCTCTCCGAAGCGGCATCTGGACTGGTAGACCTCATCAGCACAAATGTGAATACAAAAATGGGCATAAAGGTGAAAATTAGGAGAGTGAAGGTCATTTCTGACCTGCTTAAAGCTCATGCGGACGCGGGTAGTGAACCACCAAGCAAAGCTAAGGTAAAATGCAACCCTATCGAATCGCAGTCCATTGGCGTCAAACTGCCCCTGAATTATTACTGGCTGATCTAAATAACCTGGATCCAGCGTACCGCTCCGAGGTGGAACAACAAATCGCCTCGGGAATCCGAGCGACTTTCTCCGACGTCGATAGCCCTGCAAAACTGAAAGACCTAGTGGAACAATCCTGACCCCCTTGCACGTTCCGCACTGTGGAGATTGCAGAAGGGAATCCACTTCAGGCAGATACCGAAGAGGATTGGCCCTCATCACCGATGATCCGTCGATGCGCCAAGGCATCAACCGGCTGTTCCGTGAACGATACCCGGAACTGGGAGACCTAGTTGGCCTGGATGCGGAGTATACTAATGCGGCGTACTTTTCTTCCATTTCGAAAGTGCCGAAGGTAGGAGGTTTCCGGACCAAGGAACGCTTTATTTTCAAGCTGTCCATGACGACACCTGTGGAAAAGGGAGACACACTGCAGCTTTTGAGGGAGCGCTTCAGCTGCCTGCGTGGCTTGGCCTACAAACATGGCAGGCGAAAGATCCGTCTTCCCCTACCGACCGGGTGTGACATTCTTAAAACAAGGAAACTTTTGGAATATGTGTTTGTAGACAGCGACATCACAGTCTACCTGCACGTCCCTCGACCCCGGAGGATGGCATCCGATGCTGGGAAAGGAGGACCCCATCCTGGATCACCCTCGGCAGCCAAAAGCACAGACATTGGAGCAGTTATTGTTCATCCTGGGACCCTAACATACGCCGAACTGCTAAAGGAGGTCAAAAGCAGTGTCAAACTGGAGGAAGTTGGCGTGGATGTGCAACACATCCGCAAGACCCGTAGAGGAGAATTGCTTCTGACCGTTAATGGGGGAGCTGACAAGGCCGAACCGTTGAGGAAGGCCCTGGCACAAAACCTCAAAGACACGGCTGTGCGCTGTACACGTAGAATGGACACGGTACTGCACATACACGATATTGACGCCATAACCACGGAGGCAGAAGTCCAACAATACATTTCCCGCGCTTTGGGAGTGAGCGCTGCAGATCTGCGGGTCACGTCTCTTCGACCCACTATGACGGAGGAACAAATAGCCACAGTTGTCTTACCTTCAGAGCTGGGGCGCCGCCTTACCCAATTAGGGTCGGTCCGCATCGGTTGGTGTTCCTGCAAGGTACAGGAACGAGTTTTCATACCCCGCTGTTTCCACTGTCAAGCGTTTGGACATCGACCAAATAACTGCAGTGGCCCTGATAGAGGGAAAGCTTGTCTTAATTTTGGGGAGGATGGTCACTTGGCTGTCAATTGCAGTTCCGAGACATATTGCCTGATGTGCGCCGTTCCGGGACATAGAGTGGGCACCCATCGCTGTCCTAAGTACCGCAAGTTAGTCAACGCTGCTAGGGCCCAACGTCTTCGCACAACGAGCAGACAACTTCGCAAATGTTAACTGTCCCAGAGACTCCAGAACCGGCACCAGTCACGTTTTCTGTCGCTGCTAAACCACAAGGGGCTATACGGATACTGCAAGCCAACATCGACCGCGGCCGAGAGGCCATGGATTTATTGTGCCACATGGCATCCGAAACCAGTACGGACATACTGATCATGGCTGAACCAAACAAAGCTAAAACCGATCCCACTATATGGACCACTGACAACGCAGTGGATGTTGCTATACGTCTCTATAACAACTCTCTGCCCTTAGTGGACAGGGGAGCAGGAGCAGGATTTGATTGGCTGGAACTGCCTTCCTTTCTGATCTACGGCTGCTATATTTCGCCGAAAGTTGACCTTGCCCGGTTTCTTAACTTCGTTCACGACCTACGAACTGACATGCGTCGTCGCGCTAAAGGCATTATCGTGGGTGGAGACTTTAACGCCAAATTGCCTTTATGGGGCTCACCAGTTGAGGACTTCAGAGGCCGTGCCTTGGCAGAATGGCTTGCTGAAGACAATTTACTGGTACACAACCGAGGAACAGCACCCACCTTTGTACGACGTGACAGTCAGTCTTACATCGATATCACTTTTAGCACCAACACCCTCTCCCAGAAGGTTCTGAATTGGAACGTTTTGGATACAGAGACCCTGAGCTATCATCAATACCTTTCGTATGACGTCGCTGATGCTGGATCCCATCCATCGGACCGCTCTTCACGTCTGGTATAGCGGGTTTCACCACATAAACTCCCCGCTTTGGTGACGGAAGTGGGCCGCATACTGAATGCGCATGATAAACGGACCCTCACTGTTACAACATTCTCTAGGATTCTACAGCAAGCCTGTGATACTGCCTTTCCTCGAAAGCCAACCAGGCAATTTCGTAAGCCCGCCTATTGGTGGTCTGAAAATATTGCTGCCCAACGTAGACAAACCATACGGTCCAGACGAGCGATGGTTCGCGCGAACAGAAGAGGCGACGAGGCCCACAAACGTCTCTGCTCGGAACAATACAGGACAAGCCGGGCACTGCTCAAGGAAGCCATACTGGTTGCCAAACGTGCTGCCTGGCAGGCCCTCCTGGATGAAATAGACGATGACATCTGGGGCCAGGGCTATAAGCTTGCTACGAAGAAGCTCCGGAGATCCCCGCCGGCCCAGCTGCCTGATGATCGCCAGTTAGAGGTAGCTCGGACTCTCTTCCAGGCACATGCCTCCATCTCCTGGGCTAAGCACCCCGTGTCTCCCAATGAGATACCTCCATTCACTGCCGAAGACCTGACAGAAGCTATGTCCAAAATTCGAGTCAACAGAGCCCCAGGACCGGACGGTGTGCCCCATCTGGTCGTGAAGACGATCGTCCAGAATTACCCAGACCGGTGTTTGGAACTATTCAACCGCCTATTGAACACTGGCAATTTCCCGGCTGAATGGAAGCAGGCGCGAC
>CM060948.1:219754121-219776621 GCA_030765055.1 Mantis religiosa
ACGTATGATATTTACAGTAATGTGTTATTGTTATTACTGATTCTTAAAATGATATAAATTAAGGTTTCTAGTAAGTCTTATTTCCCCCTGGTGGCTACGTATTGCAGCCACCACTTTATTTGGGCGCATATAAGTTCTCTTGGTCAAAGGTCGTGCGTTGGAATTCTAAATTTCCTTCTATATAAGGATTATGAGGAAGACGTAGAAAACACACAATCATGCAAATGTTTTTAAACAACGCATATCGTTGATATATGTATACAGTTTACTGAACTGCTTATTTATGCAGGAATCATGTTTTTGAGACAGTGGTGAAAGTCATAACTCCATGTAACAAATGGTTGAGATGTCCCAAATGAAACTTCACGATGACCTTCCACAAGATGTCATGCGCTGTTTTTGATCATCAAACAAGGGGATAAACATTGATATACATTCCTTAGTGATTATCAGCAGAATTATTTATATGTAGTTCATACATGTCTTTATAGTGTGTAGTTAGAATATTTTTAAGTTGTGTGGTTAATAAATCCATTCAAAACTGGAAGAGCTAAACTGGTGTAGGTTTATATTTTCCTTTCCTAATAAGACGTAATACTAGTAGTATGGTTTTAGGGAATACAACTGCTGAGGTCATTAGCGATGAATTTTTTGAATGGGGAAATTAATGTCAATGAGTATGAGTATGCATACGTTGAATAATTGTATTAATTTTAAGTGCGTCTATGTGCCCCTTAATGTAAAACATAGATATGCTACACATAGCTTCGATTATATTTTGATATTAATTTGTCTGTTGAATATTTAATATTTGAATAGAATATTGATAATTAAAACACAAATAAAAATATACATATTTTCTTATTTTGTCCAAGATAATATTCCTTTGAGAAACTGTTCCCGTGTATCCAAATATTCAAAATAAATTGCAAGATCGAACAAACATTTACGCGAAGTAAATATTTTTTACTCTTCAAAAAGGCCTCTTTAATATTAGGTTTGAGAGGCGTTGGTTATATACTGCCAAACATGTTAAATAAATATGTTTAAGAGTTAATCTATTTGTAACACAGGTTGTGTTTATTCCCAAGTTGAAACACGGTGTGCAAACGTTGAGTACAAATCACTAGGGAGCACCAGGGGGCCACATTCCCTAACTCTGGCAGTAACGTCCAATCGGTTTAAGCATTTGTTTAATAAACATTGTTTAGTTAATTAAATACTCCCTACTCGCTCAATTTGCCACGAAAATTGATTTGCTACTATTTCCCCTCTGCATTTATTTGCTAAAAGTTTGCAATCGTGGGCGGCATTCTCTTTTAGTTCACTTACCACGATGGACCAATGAGTAACTATATGTAGGGTTAACTCGATGCTTTTAAAATTCATGTTACATTTCTGAAAACTGTTTCTCTATAAACCTCTTCCTTGGTACTTCTAATACCTTTATCGAGCCTTGTTGCTTCTAATACCTTTATTGAGCCTTAGTTATATTATCTTGCATATATTTATATATCTGGCAATGAGGTCTTCTCTAAAACTAAAACCTATGATGTGTTACCTTCCTTGATATTTCTCTGATCATACATTTTAAAAATTACATGTCTTATTTATTTTAAAAGTAAGTAAAAGGTGGTCCTACCACGCAGTTTTTGTTACTTACGATATAGTTTTTGCCGGTTACACACAACATGCGAAAATAACTTGAAATATTTATCAGGAACACAGAAGAATACATTTATAAATTGAAGTCTGCTTCTTCAAAGGTTCAGTCTCCTTTCTGTAGGACTTATAAGCCAATGTCCTCGGTCAATAGCCTGTCCAGATGCAAGCAAACTTTGGATCAAAATATATGCAGATAGAATGATCTGTCCAACTCCTGATATGAAGGGGAAGAGGGAAATTAAATGAAAATCAAACAGCAACTAGCTTTGAAACACCTGACTATCACTTAAAGTCTACTGTATTCCCTTGTAACTACAATAAGATTTTGTTCATCTTAAATTAGATAGAGACATAAGTGTTTGTACAAGGGTACAGAAAGTCATGTATACATCACATAACGACCAAAACTCTTGACTATCAGTTAAACTCTACTGTATTCCCTTGTAACTACAATAAGATAATTTTTATCTTAAAGTAATAGGGACAGAATTGTTTGTACAAGGGTGGAGAAAGTCATGTGTATATCATATTAGATACAGCTGTTTAAAACATTTGACTATCAGTTAAAGTTTACGTATTCCCTTGTAACTACAACAATATAATGTTTATTTTGAAGTAGATAGATCAATAATTGTTTGTAGAAGAGTACAACAGGTCATGTGAGTACACAGATTCACTTTGATTTTATTTTGGTAACTTCACCCCCTATATAAGTAGGGCCCGGAATTTGTTGACCTAAAAATTCTCTAAAAATGAGCTATAAAATACCCCTAAATATAAAAAACGCACATAAAATGTAAAAAAAAATATTTAACAAAATTAACAATTTCTTTCATAGTAATAAATTAATAACTATCACAGACAAATACTGAATATATCGTTCGAGTAACCGCAATTTAAAATTAACCTTCTTAGTAAATAATGCAATTATTGATACTAAAAATAAATAAATTTAAAATTTATCAGGTCAGTTTCAATTTTATAAAATATGAAAAAATAGGTTACTGTACCCATTAGACAAAACATACCTTACTTAGCGTTGCAGTACACCACCATGGTCATCTTCAAGTTATAAAAAGTAAAGGAACGGTGGTTGTCAGCTAAAACTGTTTTATACTTTGAGAAACTACTCTTCACTTCCACAGATGTTATAGAGGCACATTTGAAACACACTGTCACTGCCTGTTAAATATATCAGTTCTGAAGCTTTCACCTGACAGATATCCGCATTTTTTTTTTTTTTTTCATTTACGTCCTCCAACATTTAGTCTTATCGGACGATGAATGACATGGGTGAAATGGTACTCAATGCATCCGGGGTCCATGGAGCTTAGAGTTACCCGACATTCGTCTTTCAGGATAAGGGAAATCCCCGGAAATAGCCTTATCCAGGTAACTCTCCCTGACCGAGGTTCGAACTCGGGACCTCTTGAACGTGAGGCGAACACGCTACCATCTACGCTACCGAGGCAGGCTTCGGCAATCTGACAAACTGTTTGGTATTCTTTAGTTTTGTCCAACACAAATTTTAGTTTCTGTATAATTTTGTCCCCAATCTCACCTTTTACATTTTGTATCCTCTTTTTCGCAATCCTCAATAATTCAATGAACTTATACAATTTCATGCCACTTTCTTCAAGTCGGGTTATGGTATCCGTCAAAAATGTAAAATTTGATTTAAAAAAAGCTAATATACCTTGGATTTGAGTATCAGAAAACAGATCGTTTATGCTCTCAATTGCTTTGAATCTACCCAATCATAACTATTCACCACTTCTTTTACTATTTGAAAACTGTCACAGTGTTTTACACACACACACACACACACACATATATATATATATATATATATATATATATATATATATATATATATATATACATACATATATGCAGTTAACTATGTTCCCTAGCGTGTAAAAATTGGTGTTGGGGGCAAGCTATATTAGTGGCTAGGACGTTGGCCTTTGTTAATTGCATGTTTACCACACTTACAATGTTACTATTTCAAAAATAAAAAAATAAAAATAAAGCCCATGGGTCGGGGTCAAGTCGGCCACGGGAATTGAACCCGGGCTTCCCAAATGCGGGCTACAAATTAAAGTGCCCAATAATTTCGTGAAGAGGAAAGAAAACGACCGTAAAATGCATCTAAATGTTAAAAAGTGACTTTATTACAAAAATGTGGAAAAATGTTTTTTTTTTTTTTATTCTTTGTTGTAATTTACGTCCTCCGCGTTGTCATATCGGACGGTGAATGAATTGGGTGAAATGATCTCAAATGAATCCGGGGTCCCTGGACCTTAGACTTATCCGACATTCGTCATAAAGGATAACGAAAACCCTGGAAAAAGCCTTATCCAGGTAACTCACCATGACCGAGATTCGAACTTGGGACCTCTTGAACGTGAGGCAGACATGCTGCCATCTACGCAATCGAGACGGGCAAAAATGCACTTTGATGACCTTTATAAACTAACTATATAAGGTATTTGTTCCATAATGCACTTAATTTCCAATAAGCATCGTCTGTGACTACACAGAAATAAGACGACTTTTCATCAAAATCCAGGCTCTAGTCATCACATTCCATGTAGGAATGGCTCTCTGAAGCGCAACAAGGGGTCAATGGTTGGATACGCCCCTATGACACTTTCTCTGTTGGCAGAAAGATGACTTGTCTGGTTCTTTGCCTATACGCCAAAATTTAAACATCAGTAAAACCCACGACTAACCAGTTTTTCCCTGTTTCATAACTTTAAAAGATGGCACTTGCCATGGAGTGTCCAATGACATGTCAAACTCATTTTGGGAAATAAAGTGACTTTTGAGCCTAAGGCAGAGATGTTACTATCTACGCTACCGAGAAGGGCCCAACCAGTAATGATATTCATTAGGGGGCTTACCTCGTGCTGCATTGTAGTAATATATTGCTTTATTTATTTGTATTAGGACAACTATTTGAGTTAAAAATATAATAATGGGGTTTCATAGTTTTTTGTAGATCAACTACTCCCTACCTTCTTTGTGTATCACTTTTTGCAGAATATAAACTTTTGTGTCAATGCAAATAGCATTTATTAGAGATGGATTCACTTGGCCCTCATCGCTCCCTACTTACAGGTAATGTAATATCACAACTAGCAGAACTCCGATTGGTTGCTGTCCTAGTAGCATTCAAGGACAAATATCTTTCCATTTAAAAGGCACAATTGGTGATAGTACAATTTCATGAGGAGGTTAGAGAAATCTCATACTATAAGAATATATTTGTTTATTGTGGAAACTGAAGTCATGTATTAAGTTCACTGTCTCCTTTTTTTTTCTTTTTTGGTTCAGTATCCTCTACCTAAGTATTGGTAACATACTTTAACATGCTACGGTTAAGCCAAAGAACAGTTATATATTTTGGAAATTAAGATTTAAACATTGTAAACTCGATTGATGTATATATTTTAATACGTCTATTGTCATAGTAAATAGATGTAAAGCTTTCATAACCTTCTGCCACTTAAAATAGGAAAATAGGAAGATAGAAATAAATATATTAATTTTTATTTAAATTATTTGGTAGTGTGTTGTAATGGACAATCCATATAAATACCTAGAGGCTAATCATGATTAATTGCTATAAAAATAGTGTAGAAGCTGCAGTTAGGAAGGATCAGTTTGTTAAATGTGAAACAAGTGAAGTTAGCGTGTAACCTTTTTCGTTAGGGCTTTATATCTAAATTAATGTTTTTTTTATAGAAATAACTGCTTTTTGTTTCTGCTGATGCAATGAACATTATTTTCCAATTCAAAGGTTATTTGTTTATATGGTGTTCTACATGAAGTTAAATTTTGACATTCTTTTATCATGGTAGGAGTTATTCTTGTTATAAACTGAAATATGTATTTGTAGGTGTTTTTTGACACTACGTCACTTATACCTTTATATCACTGAGGGACTAGTTTAGGGAGCCATCTGCGTACAAAATGTGGTACACTTGCACGATTTTGGACTCCCTCACGCCGTTCGGGGCTAGCTTGATGGATCTGTTGTAAGACTGCAGCAGAATTGCTTGCTATCCGAACATTAATGGCAAGAAAACGACTTCCAAAGTGTATATTGTCAACCCACCGACTAAGAATGCATTTAGTTTCTTAGGTTAAAAATAACTATTAAATAATACTTTTGGGTCGTTACAAACGAAAAGAATGAAGGAAAGAAACAAAGCGAAAAAGTATCAGAGAAGAAAATCCAGTGATCATAATTTTCGTAAGAATAGTAAAACAAGCACAACTAAAGCTACAAGGTCAGAAAATACTATTATAAAATTAGCAATAACATTAGGAGCAGACCTTCCTGCTTAAAATTTGAGCACTGGCCAAATTATGCACGTACAGACAAGTGCATTTGGCAAGGGGTTAACTTGCAGTAAATTACAATAATACACAACACATCTTCGTAATCCGTCTTGAGCCCTCGAACCTCACGCCGACAGCTTACGACAGAGTGGTGTTAAAGTGATGTGCTTAATTATACAAACTTCCAACAATATCTTTTGACTCAAAAAACTTTACAGGCGTTTTCAAGGATACGAGCTATGATAGACAAAATCCCATACGGTACTAACACAAAAATAGCTTCTGATATACTACATTTAACGACTTCTTTTCTCGCAGTCAACTATTTATTCCTTGCATATTCTCTTAGTATACATCATTTGTTGTGTTAGCTCTAACGTTACACAAGCCAATTACATCTAGGCTATATCCAAAGAATATGATTACAATTGGCTATCAAACTATTTAAATTATAATTAATTTAATTATTGAAATAAGCAAGTACGTATAGCGACATATGGACGGCCACACACGTTACTTCATCACTGGGCAAACGGTCGCTCCTCTAGCGGAAGACAATGAAATTAACACGTCACACGAGGTCCGGAGTGTGGTGACATCTCGACTTCTTTCTTACCCCTAACACTGCAAGCATTGCTATAAAGCATTATAATACTATACAAGGAACGTGGACATGTCATTTGAGGTAAAATGAAATATTCTCCTTGCCATAAACAAACAAGTGAATATAACATGTATACTTGCAGTTAGGTTTTCGTAATATAATGCTACCCGAAAGTTATAACTAGATAGACATACTGATAACTGAAACGTACAGCAAGCATAATAATAGTACACATCAAGTGGTTGTGAAGGAAATCCCTTTATTTAATTCCAGAGAAAATTATTATGTGTATTATAACTGTTGTGAATATCAAGATTACCTTTCTAGGAGGACTACATTATCATATTTGCACTAGTTTTAAACGTTATGGAAACTTCTTAATTCTCATGCTATTGTGACTTTGTGGGTTCGTGGAATAAAAAGTCCAATTACACCACTCAACAATGTTCTTTATTTCTACCGACTTACAGTTTAACACTTGCCAATTACACAGAATTACGTGCTGCACACAGTTACAATTCCCAGTTCGTCCGTTACAATTTCCTTGTACTCGCGGTTACGTACGCTCCGGTACACCTTCACAGTTACGTACAGTCTTCCGTTGCACAATCCTTTCGTTCATTAACACGTCACTGACTAACTCTTACACCAAGAACTGTCCTCACTCACACACTAACCAACTGACTGACTGACCAAACCAACAACTGACTGACTAACTCCGTCTGTCTGTCTGTAACCCTCTTTATATCGGAATATCCCGCCTTCTGGTGTTTACATGATTGTTCTAGTAACAGAAAGATCGAGAAACAGGTGTAGAGAAAAACAGGCGACACAGTCATTTTTTTTCCCTGACCACAGCCCGTCACCACTACCAGACAAACCAGGAGGAGGTGTGGCTAATGCGGTCCTCCCCCCTGCCTTCCGTTCCCAGCTGGTCACAGGGTGTTCCAGCGGTCCCGTTACACTATTCTTGGAACAGTGCTGTGCTTTTGTATTCCGAGGTCATCTCAAATAGGTCTCCTCTGTCATTAATCTAAGTATTAAGCACATAATAATAGTTATAATAATAGTTATAATAATAATAATAATAATAATAATAATAATAATAATAATAATAATAATAATAATAATAATAATAATATTAATAATAATAATAATAATAATAATAATAATAATAATAATAATAATAATAATAATAATAATAATAATAATAATAATAATAATAATAATAATAATAATAATAATAATAATAATAATAATAATAATAATAATAATAATAATAATAATAATAATAATAATAATAATAATAATAATAATAATAATAATAATAATAATAATAATAATAATAATAATAATAATAATAATAATAATAATAATAATAATAATAATAATAATAATAATAATAATAATAATAATAATAATAATAATAATAATAATAATAATAATAATAATAATAATAATAATAATAATAATAATAATAATAATAATAATAATAATAATAATAATAATAATAATAATAATAATAATAATAATAATAATAATAATAATAATAATAATAATAATAATAATAATAATAATAATAATAATAATAATAATAATAATAATAATAATAATAATAATAATAATAATAATAATAATAATAATAATAATAATAATAATAATAATAATAATAATAATAATAATAATAATAATAATAATAATAATAATAATAATAATAATAATAATAATAATAATAATAATAATAATAATAATAATAATAATAATAATAATAATAATAATAATAATAATAATAATAATAATAATAATAATAATAATAATAATAATAATAATAATAATAATAATAATAATAATAATAATAATAATAATAATAATAATAATAATAATAATAATAATAATAATAATAATAATAATAATAATAATAATAATAATAATAATAATAATAATAATAATAATAATAATAATAATAATAATAATAATAATAATAATAATAATAATAATAATAATAATAATAATAATAATAATAAGGGCGCCGGGGTAGCGCGGTGGTTTCGTTCGCGGCTCCCGTTCTAAGGGTCCCGAGTTCGATTCCCGGCTCTGGGGTTGGCGATTTTAAGTCGGCCCTATCCACGCCTTCACCTCTGTCTAGCACACGTGAAGTATCCCCTATGCCCAACGTGGTTCGGAGTCCACGGTAAAAACTGTAGGTCCTCTCACCTCACCGCCATCTTCACTATCACCCTATCATCGGAGGTAATGGACACCGCCCTCTGGGTGCCTCCACCTGAGAAATGGGTCCGGTCATCACTTGGTGGGGTGAGGTTACCCCGAAGGCCAAGGTTGCCATGTGGGGAGTGTTAGTAACTAACTAACTATAATAATAATAACAATAACAATAATAACAATAACAATAACAATAACAATAATAATAACAACAACAGAAGAAAGTGTTATAAATCACGTATTGGCGAATTGTGCATTACCACTGTTAGGGTTTATTAGGCTCGCTTTAAACTTGTAGTTGAGAGCGCATATTTACGTTTAGGCCTGATTGGCGTGGAGTGTGATAACTAATTCTTTACTGCCCACCTTTGTGTAAGTGCCATCATATTGTCGCATTTCAAGGGGTTGCATATTTTGATAGTTGTTTAGAGGATAGGATACAATTTTGACTTAGGATAGGAGACGATCTCAAGGGTAGATTCGGTACGTCGACCAAAATTGATTTATTGTGCTTATGCTCCAAGTATGGCATCCAAGGGGGGCGGAATGGGGTGAGAGACAGAGGGGCCGACCCAAGTACTCACGATAGTGCAGACCGTGTGGTCCCTACCTTAGAAAAGTTGGAAACCATCCGACAGGTCAGT
The DNA here is from genome assembly GCA_030765055.1 of Mantis religiosa. Taxonomy (NCBI): domain Eukaryota; kingdom Metazoa; phylum Arthropoda; class Insecta; order Mantodea; family Mantidae; genus Mantis; species Mantis religiosa. The sequence continues at coordinate 219,763,605 of CM060948.1, forward strand.
AAACCCGGCACACCATCCAACACGATCCTGAAACGCACCACCAGGCCGGCACAAAGAACGTCCCACCAGAGGAGGGGATGCTTACCATGAGATATCATCGTGCCGTGCACCGCCGAGACTCCGCCGACACTTAACTTTAACTTTGGTGATCGAAGAAAATGTTTGCATCAAGTATTTGGCAAAAAAAAAAAAAAAGTTTAATAGCTCTGTTCCATAAGTGTATGATTTATGCCTACAGGGTTAATCTTTTAATGTAAGATATGATACGAAACTGCGGGCAATATTAAGAGCGCAATGGAATGTATTTGTTACTGCTGATGTACACGATGCACCTGTAAGACAATTGCTTGCAGAAACATTTTTGTTTTGTACGGTAAATTTAGTAATTCGTAAAAAAAAAAAGTAGTAAACCTTGTGTAGGGAGGAGAGTAAATGACTATGTTTCAATATACTACATAGTTTAGGCAGTGTTGTCAGATATTGGAACACTTAATTGCTGTAAAAGTTTTAAAAGAAAACAGGAGAAACCATAGATTTTGTTTTAAAATTCTAACCTTGCTCTTATTTTCTTTCAGAAAATCATAACGAGCGCTTTCTCAGAGACATTGGGTTATTGAAGCACTTAGGTATAAAAACTGTATTGTGACTTTGTGGGTTCGTGAAATGAAAAGTCCAGTTACACAAATTCAACAATGTTCTTTATTTCCACCGACTTACAGTTAAACACTTGCCAATTACACAGAATTACGTACTGCACCCAATTACAATTCACCAGTTCGTCCGTTACAACTTCACTTGTACTCGCGATTACGTCAAACCGTTACTCATACACAGTTACGTACAGTCTTCCGTTGCGCAATCTTCTCGTTCATTAACACGCCGCTCCCCTTGCTAGCACGTCACTGACTAACTCTGCCTTCTTACACCAAGAACTGTCTCTCACTCACACTAACTGACCTCACATCGCTCCGGCAGCCCCTTTTTATAGGAATATCGCAGCCTTCTGGCTTTCACGGGAAGGTTCCAGTAGATGAAGGATCCCGTAATTTCCAGAACGCATGTGAAAGAGAAACAGACCGCACAATCATGTTTCTTTTTCAGCCGTCCCTGTCACCACTATAAGACGGACGAGGAGGAGGCGTGGCTAACACAGACCTCCCCTGTCTTCCGCTCTCAGCTGCTTCCACAGGGTGTTCCAAAGCCCGGGTGACAGTATGAAGAAAATCATTAATAATTCCATAAATGTAACCATTTTAAGTTTATCATCCTCCGTTATATCAAGATAACAAGCTAGATTCCGTTTTCCGAGGTCACAGCCTCAAACCCGTCAGAGGGCGTTGGATTTTCTCAGTTGCAAAGGTGCTTGGCATAGCTTCCTGACGAAGTAAAGCAAGTGGACACGTGTCGTAGAATACGAGCGCTAAAATAACCTCAAACTTGATAAAGAGGCCTCTGAGCACAATTATGGAGCACTTAAATAATTTATAACTTTGAAACGAATTAATACAGGGATGAACAGATAAATTGTGGTCAGTGGTTGACATAGAATTTGTAAGACAGCAAAACAAATAGAATCGCTCTCATGTTAATATCTTATGATTTTAAGTTCTATCGGTAAGTTTAGTAAAACTATCAGTTCAAGACAGTTCATTGTTCGTTATTGGCAGAAGTCCGTCCGTTAAAGGCAGTTAACGAAGGGAATTGGCTAGGCAATTATTTGAATTCTTCCAGTTGCCTAGCGATTGTAAAGTCAATAAGCAGGTTTGCTAGAACCTATTATGACAAATGATTATCAGGGAATTCATACTGTAGTTTTGAATCGCAGATAGTATTTAGTAATCATGTTACACAATAATATAAAAAGCTAAGAGAGAGGAACGTAGAATTAAGTAGAAGGGAGAATTATAAGGGAGTTCAAACTTAGATAAATGAAGGATTATAACACAGTTTACCTACTTCTTGTTTATTTCGCCTTAGGTTGAACTATGACTACTGTTCGGGGCAGATTTCTGATTACTCTATCTAAGCGCTACAAGATCGTTTGCATTACCTTGTACAAAATTTATCGGACGGAAGCAGTACTAAGTAAATTAAATATTCCTTTAAGAGAATAAGTTATAGTTAAAATAACTTTGAAGGGGTGGGACGGTAACTTCTCAGCAACAAAGAGATGTACGACAACGCCAAGGTTTCATCTACACTGGCGTAGAAATCGTCAACAAGTGGAAGCAGTAAGGTTTTCGCTTCTATATCAGCTATCCTGTGTGAAGTAACGGCTTCAATTTTTTACAGTATGTACAGCTGATGGAACGCAACCTCTACATTGAACCTTTGTAGATATTTAGATATTTGTATACTCCACTGATCAATTTTTATATCATATGTTTATTTTCCCGACACAGTAGAAAGTCCTATAGTCGTTATCACTGAACAACATATGGCCAACACCTAATTATTGAAAATACTTTATATCATTTCTGAAGTGGGTACTGTTATTTTATGATGTTCTAAACATTGATATCCTGCGAAATTATAGCTTAGGGTTGTGTAGATATTTTCCTTTTTTTATCTGCATTTGTGACCGGCACTATAAGTTTTATTCATAGCCTTGCTTTATTCTTCTTATTCTACACATTATTTTCTAAATTCTCCATTAGACATTTGCTGGTAGATGAGGTTGGTAGATGAATAGACCTATTATACAAGGAAAATAGGAGAGAAACCTATTATCTTGAGATCTCTTATGTACCATTCACAGCATTGCACTTATATTATCCATCAGCTTATTTAGATATCCCATAATCTGCGACTATTATGTGTTCCAAATGAGAAGAGTTCTGGTCAGTGGTAATTCAGATGCGCTAGCGCACCTTGCGTTGCCACATCGTTATTGTACCTCCACGGTCTTCATATCCCCCCCCCTCTCTCTCTCTCACTCTCTCGCACACGTACGTCTTCTTGGCGCTAGACGTAAGGGAATGTAAACTGAATTTTGCGAGATTTTATTATAATACAGTTGTCAACACGATTGAAACTTCGATATTTGCATAAAATGCAGATGTTTTAAATGCTATGATTTTATTTATAGTTTAAGAGTTACCTATTTTTCTAAACCAACGAAACTGCCAGTGGCACATTCATAAAGCTGTGACTGCCATTCAAAGTAATTCTTTTATCACGTCATGTCAAACGTTTACATTTCAGTTCTGAGTGATTACAAATATACGTACACGCATAAATAACTCCGGCAATAAAGTTCATTACAGTGTTTACGTCGCGATGCATTGTGACAAACAGGAGGCGGATTTTGAAGGCCTAAAGGTGCTTGAAAAATGACTTATAACTTGATATGAAAATCAATGAAATTTACCTAATAATGATAAAGAAATGACAAAAAATTGGATTTCCTAAGAAATGCTAAGTAATCAAATCCTATAAATTATAAATCCATAACTTGTAAGGAATCAGCCACAATCTGAAGCAGAGAGGACAGCCCATGATGAGCAACCCTCATAAAAGCCCCGACCTGTTCAACATCTCCCCATCCCTAGCCCTCTCCCGTCACTTTTCCTAAAATATGAGGTATTGAGCACAGGGAGAGCTCGAACAGTTTCTCTACGAGCTCGAATCACCTCAAGGTAATGTTCAATCCCTGACCTCTTCGATATTCCATCACTCCTCTGGTGAAGGCGCGGTCTCTGCGCTCTTTAATGCCAGAGAAATAGTTCTGTTCCCGTTCCTCTTATACAATACAACTTGTCATTACTTTATCGCTTTTCATTAAGAGATTTGGTAAAATTCTGGTCCTCGTTTCTAAAACTAGATTTCAAAGCCTAATCAATTTAGTATGGTGGCTCCGGCCTCATTTGGTCATTTTTGTTTGAGGTGTTGTTTGGTCTCAGTCTCACACTCCCCTGACCGCCATGGTTTCTCAACACATTTGTAAAACAAACTTTTCTCTACGCCACGGTTCCTTTCTTGATAAGCGAAAGGTTTAACTTTAAATTTCTGGCAATATCCTCAGAAGTTGTTTTCATTTTTGATGATTTCTGTATACAGCAAAGAGATGACATACCCTCCCTTCACCAAAAATATACATTTCGATAAAACACATTTATGTGAAATACATTATTTTGGGGAGCGAGTGAATTATTTCCGATATATTCCATGTCATTTGGATTTTTCAATAATTATACTTCATTTTTGAATTGGGAGGTCCTTATCTTTATGTCACTGACATGCAAAAAGGACGGAATGTCGCGGTCGTGACATAACGAGCGGCACTAGAAAGATTTGCCTATCCCTTAAGTGTACTCTATTGTCGTATTTCCCTTATTTCTATAAGAAAACATGTAAGGAAATCATTTCAGCAAATGTCTATCTTGATTAATATGATAGAACACGCTGGTTTTAGAAATACTTTTGTACAAGAGTGAGTAGAGCAGTTACTGTAAGTGTACGCACCATACTTTTGTGATTTCATATTCCTTTTCTATGTCGGAACAATATAGTAAACTGTACAACCAGACTAACTGATAAGTCGGGATACCGGTGGAATAGCTTGAGTGACTTTTATTTGTTGTAACTGCTAAACAAAGTTGTGTACGGTGAGCGGATTGTGCCTTTTAAGTCCCAGCCTCGCAGATGTCGCAACGTTCGCTCTCTGTATCTATAAATGCTCAGAGGTCGCCAGCTGATGACAGCATAACCATTGTATCTCTTACTTTTCAAAAAATATAACATATATTGCAATATATGGCAGGAGAAAGTAAATTGTGTATCAAGGTCGCCCTAAAATACTTTACATACTTAACTGGAACAAATATGGAAATACTCTGGCAGCCTTGAAATCATGTTTAGAGTAACAAAATCTGATGTGCGCATGGATTTCATATATAAATTCAATACACGTATTCCAGAAATTGGAGTTTATATATTAGCAAGGGGTCTTACAACTATAGAATTGGAGCTGCATTTGTGATAAACATCTCATTTTAGCTAGAGTTTCTCACGCTCAGTCAGTTGACTTCATCATTTGGTGATGGACAATTCAAAGTTTATAATACAATTATTTCCGGGCTGTTTTGCCGTGGTTTGTTGGCGTAAGAACATCCAAACGTTTCGTCCACAACTGCGGTAGTCATCATCAGTGGCGCGTTCGAAGTTTCCTTGCAGAGAGTTTCGCTGCGTCTGACGGGTTCAATTTTTTTTTTTCTTTTTTGTTTAACGTGGAAGGAAAAAATGGAATTTACCCACACCAGCCCATGGAGCTGGTGACATAGGAGTCCCCGACTCGGTGGAGTGCACCGTTTAGGAATACCTACTAAAAACCATCCACTACCTAGGGCAGCAACCCTGGCGATGTTTCGCTGGTATCGCATTAAGCAACCAGATTCAGTTGTCTGTTATATGTATGCGGCAAACCGCTATGGTGTGTTGGGGAGGGAGGCATCATGGTCACAGGACCCAGATGCCCACCTTTCCATTATGGGTAATCTTGGGCAATGTGCCGCGCGTTTGGAGTGTAATCAGGTCTGCGCATAGCGCTTACGTCGTGAGTAGTCTAATCTAATTCTCCTAGTCCCGGTGTACGGATGGGTCAAGTTGTATCTATGCTACCGTACATAACATGCAGGTGACATAAAAATCAGCCTGGGGGCGTCATCACTATATAGTATAGTATCTATCGGTAACGTCAAGCTTAATTGAAGTGTAGCGTATAATAGCTATTTGTTAATGGAACTAATATATATTTCTTAGCCTTATGGCTGCGTCTGTCACTCGTGTCCATTGGTGTGCAAATTGTCGTCATCAGTGCGCACATGGCTGGCGGGTTCTAGTCTGTACCACTTGCGGGGGGGGGGGCCTCTACCCACGGGTCCAACTTGGCTGTGTAGCACAAGGACTTCGAGGGCTGCAGAAGGGCAGTGGGTGTCTTGATTTTCTTGTTAGTTAATTCGCTGGTTGCATAAGTCGAGTGAGGTAGTCATTCACGTCTGCGTCGTCTGTGTTATTGTTTATTGGGATGGTCCTGTAAAACAGCGACAGGGGCCTTTTGTGTTTGCCTATGTTGGCGTCATACTGCCCCAGGTCCGTAATGAGGGGATTAAAGTGATTCTCGCAGCTTTTGTACATGTTAAATGCTAGCCGCTTAATAAATTATTCTATGTTGTGCATGTTAAGATTGTTGTGGAGGATGTCTACTGGTGCGGTCCGTTGTACTTTGGTTATTATCCTTAGTACTTTGTTTTGAAGCACTTGGAGCTGTTTTATGTGTGTCTTTGCGCAGTGGCCCCATACAGGGGCTGCGTATGTAATGATTGGTCTTATCAGTGTTTGTACTGGTTGTTGGGGGGTGTAGCCTGGGTAGTCCGGCAATGGTATCCTCTGATTGGTCCGCGTCATTTTTGGTAGTTAAATGACGTTTCTTATTTTCCATAACAGGATGCCACATCGGAGAGGAGATCAAACTACTATATATACGGGGCTTGGTTTTTATCAACAGCAAAATTACAATGAACAACAATCTGCATTTTAGGTTGTCAAACCGGAAGCCTCTTCTATTGTCAGAATGTTTTACTATCTGGAGAAACCGCGTACCACATCACATGACGCTATAATAGCATATTTGAGGTAAATAATTCACCTCGAAAAAATTCAGGCACAGAATCGTCCAAGTTTCCTTCAGGCCCACCTGTACGAACGTCTGTTACCTGCAAAACGAACCTTCGAAAAACAAGAGGTACCAAGTAGGTTAGCTCAGATAGCAGGTCTTAAAATTCGCATTGGAAAGATTGTGCGGGCCAGACGATCCAGGTGTACCAACAATATCTTCCCTCGGGGCACCTTCTGGATGCGATAGACCACGTCGTTAATCCACTTCACCCGGTACGGCCCTTGCTAAGGCTGTTGAAGTTTGTCGATTGTTCGGTGTCCTCCTGAAGTACCGGCGTGCACTTCCTTCAAGACCTCCGGGATTTTACTTAGGGAAGTACCAACTGCTCTGTCTGCGGGTGATTACCATACGCGGAACAGCACGCCCTCTCGTCTTCAACGAGTCCCATTGGGCCCAGTACGACTTATAGGTGGCGCTCCTCGCTGCGATGTCCTCCCAGGTTGGTCTTGTCCCTGCCTCCACTTCTCTCAGGAGTGGTCCCAAGTGTCGGTGTCAGCCAGCTGCTCCCTCCTCAGCCCTGGGCTACCCCAGCCATCCGCAGGCACTGCCGTGACCACTCTGACAGCCACCGCACGCTCCTTTTCTTCCACTCTTGTGCACTGACCGCACTCCTCTGGGCAGGATCTTCGGGAAATGATGTCTGCGTTACTGTGGCTCTTCCCTCTACGATGTTCAGAAGTGAAGTCGTACTCCTGCAGCCTCTGTACCAAACGAGCTGTCTGACCTTCCAGGTTCCTAAAACTAAGTAGCCAGGTTAGGGCGGAGTGGCCAGCCCTCAGGTGGAATGGCTGACCATACAGCTACTTGTGGAAGTGATTCAGTGTCTTTACTACCGCCTGTAACTCTCGCCGGATGACGCACTAGTTCTTCTCTGCCTTGGATAGCGTCTCGCTGCAGTAGGCTATCATCCGCTCATGGTCGTCCTTGATTTGCGATAGGATACCTCCAATGCAACGGTTGCTGGCGTCGGTGTCTACAATGAAGGTGCCACCTGGTTGTGGAAATCCCAAAATTGGAGCACTGCGCAGGGTCTTCTTCAGGTGCTGGAAAGCGCCTTCGGCGTCATCCGTCCGCACATAATGTTGGTGTTCCTCTGTCAGGCGGGTGAGGGGTTTGGCGGTGTTGGAGAACCCCTTTAGGAAGTGGCGGCAATAACTGCACAGCCCCAGGAAACTGCTCAACTCTCGCTTATCCTTTGGGCGAGGCCAAGGTCTCACAGCCTGGGTCTTCTCCGGGTCCAAGGCTACTCCGCTTGGTGAGATTATGTGGCCCAAGTAGTTAGCTTCCTTGTGGAAGAGCTGGCACTTCTTTGCATTTAGCTTCAAGTTGGTCGCCTGTAGTCTCTGTAGCACCTTACTCAGATTCTCCAGATGGTCTTCGAAAGTCTTACCGACGATGATGATGTCTTCCAGGTATAGCAGGCAGGCGTCATAAGTCAATCCTCTCATTACCGAATCCATGAGGCGTTGGAAGGTAGCTGGTGCGTTGCAGCGGCCAATTGGCATTACTGTGAACTGCCAAAGCCCTTGGCTTGTCGAGAATGCAGTCTTCTCCTTGCCTCTTGGGTCTAGAGCCACCTGCTAGTATCCCGACTTCAGTTCCAGGGTCGAGTACCACTGTACACCAGCTAGCGTGTCCAGGGTGTCGTCAATCCGGGGTAAGGGGAAACAGTCCTTCCGGCTGACAGCGTTCAACTTCCTGTAGTCCAAGCAGAAGCATAGCTCGCAGCTCTTCTTTGTCACCAGAACTACAGGGGAACACCAACTGCTGTCAGACCTTTCACATCTCCCCTGGATTTTATGTCATCTACCATATCCTGTACTGTAGCTTGTTTTGCCAGTGGAACGCGTCTGGGTTGCCAAATAGGCCGCGCGTCTCCGGTGTGGATGCGGTGAAGCACTTTGTCCCTGTGGCCGTACACTGTTACCTTGGCTATAGACGCACTGGTATCGTCTCAGCAGTTGTCGAACCTTTTCCAGCTGTTCTACGGTCAGGTGGTCGGTCGCCCACTCCAGTAAGATTTCCAGCCGGGGCGCCAAGTGTTGTGTCGGCACCGACTCGTGTGTCTTGTCGATTTCTGTTACGCTGACCACGGGCTCGCACGTCCCCAACTCCGTCCCGGCTTGGACGTCGTGGTCGGTATTTGTCGGGTTAAGCAGCCTCACTGGTACTTCCTCTCGGCACGGCTACAATGTCCTGGCAATACAGTCCGTGCACAGGCGTCTTCTCGTCCAGCATCATGTTCTTCGTTCGCTGGCCTTCCAGTCGCACCACCACCACCACCTCACTTCTCGCGGGTACGTCCACAACTTCCTTCAAGATGACCCTGCAAATTCCAAGGTGCTCTTTGGGTTGCCGGAGTATCATCTCTTCTCCATTGAGCCGCAGGACTTTCCTGCCGACGTCGACCGTCGCCTAATGGCTCCTGAGGTCAATCAATCCCAGTATCACCTTCTCAGCCTACTTCACGACGAACACCTTCTGACGCACGGCACTCCTTTCCAAGGTCAACTTCAGTAGGGCATCCTTCTCCACAGGCAAGGTGTCACCCAATGCCGTCACTAGCTGGTAAAGTCGGCCCAGTTTCCTCGTCGGCAAACCCCCGGCTATGTCAGGTCTGATGACGGTCACGGCTGCCCCGGTGTTTACGAGCACGTGGCACGGCTTCCCTCTCACCCAACCGTCCGCGATTAGGCTGTCATCCATACGCTGGCTGACGATGCGCAGTGTCACTCGAGGGGATGGTGGTGATGGCGCGGACGTGCTTCTCACCACTCCGGGCCTTACTCCTTCCGGCTGCTCTTCTTGGTGTCGGTCATGTTCGCGATCATCGTCGCGGCCAAGTTGCTATTTGCAGCTTCCGTCTTCGTTGTTAATTCGTTCTTTATTTCTTCCGTCGGTGATGTCGTTGTTCCACTTCCTGACACCAATTGTGACTTTATGGGTTCGTAGATTTGAAATTCCGAGTTGCAGATATTCCAAATGTTCTTTATTTCCGTAGAAATACATTATGATCCATTCTCACGTAACAGCATTACAACGCATACACACAGTCTACCAAGGTCGATGACCAAACAGCGTTCTAATTACATCACTTTACAACATCAGCTCTCGTTACAACAACACTATACAGCTGTTTACTCCTCTCTGGTTACGACTTGGCTCTTGGCGAGTCGTCGCCTTCTTAAATGCATCATCTGATAATTCCAGACTGTTCCGGAACAATTAGGAAACCGAATAAACTCTATCATTCAAGATGTCACCAGAAATTTCCATTTATCTCTGTTTGTTTGCTTCGGCAGACATTTATCTGCGTGCTATCTATATCTGCCGTCTCGTAGTGTACACAAGCCGCGCTATCTTAGATAACCGGTTCGCGACAATATCTTTCTTTCTCTGAACTTATTTCACTTCGGAGGTATCAGGAACTTGAGGACTGTTATAAAAGTTGATTTTATAAAATAATTTTAGATCTTATTTGTTGCTTACCCCGAAAAGCCATTTTTGTTTTAGAAATACCGAAATCATAGTTCTGAATATTAAGCTTAATTCATATATAGCACGTTGTAAATCATTTTCACTTTTCTGTATTAATATACATCGTCTGCATATAATAAAGCTTTTATCTCTAATTGGTTAATTTAATTCCCTGTTAAAATCTGCTTCCATTTTAGAAAAAGTCATTTATATATAAATTAAAGCAGGTGATAATGCACACCCTCGTCTGATTCCTTTGTTTATTGTTATGGCTTGTGTTTTTCTTCATCTGTGTTTATAATTATATTTGAATTTTCATATAGGCTTCTCACTACGTGAATTAGATGTCTGGGTACCCATATTCTTCCGTTATCTTCCATAGTTTCTCTCAATTTATATTATCAAGAGCTTTTTGGAAATCTATAAAAGCTACATGAGTTGGTAAGTTATATTCTTTTCTCAAATATCTGTTGCATCGCGAATACATTATCTATGGTAGGTCTTCCTTTACAAAAGACATTTTGTTTTTCTTCTAATATTGCTTTCGAGATATACCTTAATCTTTTGCCTATTATTTTAGCATATACTTTAAATATCGCATTAAGCAGGCTTATTCCTCATAATTTCTGCGGTTTTCCAGGACTGATGTTAGTTGAATGAATGAATGATCGAACGAACGAATGAATGAACGAATGAATGAATGTAAGAATGAACGAACGAATGAATGAACGATCCAACGAACGAACGAATGAATGAATCAATGAATGAATGAACGACTGAATGAACGAACGTATGAATGAATGAATGTATAAATGAATGAATTTCCTTAGGTGGAACATAGAGTCTTGTGATCCACGCGACCTCAAGGCCCGCGGGTAACAGGTTGATCAGAGGTTTCCTGATCAGAAATATTCCGGGATGAGTGATCAGCCCAACGCCGGAAGTGTAAGTACGAGAGAGATGAGGTGATAGGAAAGAAAATTAAAATGAAGAAATCGATGGAATTTTGGCAGGGCAACCGGAGAATCCGTAGAAAACCCACCCCAGCATCATGTTGCCCATCACAAATCTCACTTTGGGGTCGCTTGCGTCGAACCCGCGCCGCCTTGATGAGTCAAGCGGTCTAACCACTCAGCCATGGTGTGGCCTATTGATTTTTAATTAGGAGAAGAACATTTCTCTCAGGTAATCAGAGAACCTATAAGCCTTTCAATAAAGTGTGTGCTATACACACTGAACAATTTGCAGATCATAATTATCTAGTACGGTAGTTTAAATGGCATGATAATTTATAAGGCTATCGCCATTACGCAGATAAGGAAAGACAATCGATTGTTAGTAAAGGTTTTGTTCAAAACGTACATGTATATCCTGTTCAATGACGGAGTTCAGATATAATTAGACTAACACTGCAATTAAGATTTTCCTTGCAGCAAATAAAAGCCAGCTCCTATCATGGATTTTACTCTACCTTCGAGAGGAAGATAAACTGAAGTGTTTTATTGGGTAAAATTAGATCTGAATCGATTCCTATTGGACGGAAGCGAAGTAGCAACGAGCTCTACACAGCCAATGAAGTATGCAGTCCCGAGAAAGTCACCATATATTTACGAAGAAGGATGTGAATCATCAGCTGCAAGTCCGATTTCCTGAGAAACACTACATACTCTATACGTACTCTTAGGTGGTGCAACAATCATGGATCGAAAAGGTGAAGTAGATGCAATTTTAAACCATTGTACCATGCTTTCACTGATTGTTCTACCTTTAACATATACAATAAAATAGCTGCGAAGCTGGTGAAAATGGCGATTCCGCACTCCCAGGCTACCAAGCAAATTTTTAAGAATGACAAATAAATTGGGAACCATCGAAAAAAGCAATATTCTCCGTTTTTAATTGTAAAACATCGTGACAAAATGTTTTAGTATTTTAGCAATTTATGAATTGAAATTAAAAGTTATTTTACACACTTATGTGAGCCAGAAGGAATTGTGATTTCCAATGGTGAAGGACTTAAAAAATCGGTTGATTATGAAAATCTGTTTTAATATTAGTATATGAACCCTTGCAGGGAATAAAAAGCTAAATGTCCCATAGTAGTGGAATTAAAAGAGAAGGATTCCAATACAGTAGTATCAAATATCTTAAACCCCAAACAATGTCAACTCTTATGTTGTCTCACAAAATAAGCTACACACTATTAGTCACTTACGTGGAGAAAGCCAGAACTGAGATCCAAATTATATGATACAGGGTAATGTTTGGAGTGTACATCGAAATTAAGTACGGATGGGAAACGAGTAAGATAAGCAAAAAATCAGACCTAAGAAATAAAATAACTATTGAGTTCAGCTGGTAACAAAAATATAAAATAAACCAATGCATATTGGTTGAACTTCATATCTGTAGAATATATCAATTATAAGATGGAGATATGTGTTAAATTCGTTCACGCCGTGGCCGAACGTGACTATCACCAAGGAGGTCCAGATTCGATCCCAGGCGACCGCATGTGAGATTTGTGTTGGACTTCTCCGGGAACTCAGGTTTCACCGCCATCATTCCACCAGTTGTTCCACTATCATCTTTCCTTTTTTCGTCCTCATTCTGTCATCCATTTCTCTCATTCTCAAACCAGGCATCGGGCTGATCACCCATCCTGGGTACTCTATCTGATCCAGAGTTTCTGTTCCCCAACTTGACCTTAAGTTTTTTCTTCTTGCCATATACGTCCTCCAACGTTATCGGATGGTGAATGAATTGGGTGAAATGATGCTCAAATGTGTCCAGGGTCCATGGAGCTTTGAGTTACCCAACATTCGTCTTGAAGGATAAGCGAAGCCCTCAGGAAAAACCTTATC
>CM060948.1:219784121-219821621 GCA_030765055.1 Mantis religiosa
CTGCGGCCGACCATATTTGGAAATTATTCTACAACCACACGAGTTTTGAACTGTGTGACATATGTTACGCAATAAATGACAGAAAAACTCTTAATACTCAAAACAGTTAATGCTTTTTGAAACACAGTTTTTGTCAATTACAGAAGGAAAAACGCCAGAAATCAACCTTATCCAGATAACTCATCCTGATGGAAATTCCACCTAGGCTATAGAGGCGGGCTGTTGGTTCTGGAGTGAGTGAATATTTGGAAGTATCGAAAACATATATTTTCCTCAATTGTGAAATCGTTGATGCATTACATTAAAGTCCCAAACATTCCAGGAAATTGAAAGGTCAAAGCCAACACATAGTCACCAGGTGATTAAAGATTTGTCTACTGCATTCCCCTGCTGCCATTGTGTCTAAAAGGAAATATATACAACATTGACGTAACGAATCCCTTTCTGTTACCACATAGAGACACTGGACTTCTAAATGAATATAAACCGAAGGATAGAGACAACAAAGTGTACTGTGTAGTTGTTTATTTCGATAGTCTGAAGTATATGGTAACCTGTAATCTTCATCATCGTCATAATCATCATCATCATCATCAAGTGACACGGTTTAAAATGTCAAGGCTCGTTCCGGTTTCATATATTTAACATTGAAAATTGTTTATTTAATTAAAAAAGTTGAAAAATTGGAACAGACCCATACGAATGAAATTGAAAAGATGTTTAAACGAATGTTAGTGACGAAGCAGCACAACTTATTTAAGTGAAAATTAACAGTAAATAAACCGAAAGAAATTTCGTTTAGAAAAGGTGCTCCTCTCAGACCTAATAAAGTATCTGCTAATTCCTATGTAGTGGTATTACAGATGTCACACAGTAGTTAACTCGTGTGCTTGTGGAAAAGATTCCAAATGATTGATTTATAATAATAAAGTTTAAAGGTAGCAACATCAACAAGCAAGTGTATTAGAAGTAGTAGTAGCAGTAGTAGTAGTAGTAGTAGTAGTAGTAGTAGTAGTAGTAGTAGTAGTAGTGGTAGTAGTAATAGCAGTAGTATTAGTAGTAGTAGTAGTAGTAGTAGTAGTAGTGTTAGTAGTAATGGAAGTAACAGTAATAGTTAAAGTAATATTTATAATAGGACTAACATTAGAAGCTGCAATAGTAGCTTTTTTCGACAAGGAAAAACTTTGTAAAATAGCATTAGTAGTTGGAGTAGTATTTGAAGCAGCAGCACCAGTAATATCAGTAAATGTAGCAGCAGTAGTAAATAAACTTTTGCAGAGAAGTGAGCTGAGAATACATTGCTACTATTATACATAAAGTTTTAGTCGCGATGATATATAACTGTTGTTCTAATTGTTTTGATATGCCGCTAGATGGTACTATTTTTAATTTTGTACTTCTTGCTAAACATAGATGGCTCCACGGGCCACAACTCATAGCTTGGAAATCAAAATGTGTAGTGTTTATCGCCCGCTTTTACTACATATGGCACCGCAGGTGGTGACACTGATGATACACGATATGAAAATGGAGACACCGATGGAATGAGATGGTGGGCGAAACCGGTGTTCCCGGAGAAAATCCGTCCCCGCGCCGTGTTGACCACCACAAATCTCACTTTGCGGTCGCCTGGGATCGAACCCGGGCCGCCTTGGTGAGAGCCAAGCGGTCTAACCACTGAGCCACGGCGCGGCCTCATACCTTGGAGGAAGATTTATAGTTATATATGAAGTTTTGTATCCAATTGTAATTATGTACATCACATATGTGTTAGATTTTATTTTATTTTATATTGTGACAGTAAACAACGGCTATAATATATACTGAGAGAATATTCAACGGACGAATCATTGTGTGTGGAAAAAGAAGTACTCTTTAGCTTGTATACGACAGCGTTACGGCGGGCTATGTTTCGTATATATCCTTGTAATGGTCATGGTTTGTCGTTGGTTTTGGTAACATTACACCATTTTAATACGTTAAACACTTTTAATTAAAAATGTATGAGACCGGAGCAAGCCTTGATGTTTTGAACTATGAAACATTCATGATGATGATGATGATGATGATGATGATGATGATGATGATGATGATGATGATGATGATGATGATGATGATGATGATGATGATGATGATGATGATGATGATGATGATGATGATGATGATGATGATGATGATGATGATGATGATGATGATGATGATGATGATGATTACAGGTTACCATATACTTCATTCGAACGATATAAACAATTACAAAGTGCACTTTGTGTAATATTCGGTTTATATTCCTTTATAATTTCAGTGTCTCTATGTAGTCACAAAAAGGAATTCGTTACATCAATGTATATGTTTCCTTATAGACACGATGACAGCAGGTGAATGCAGTAGACAAATCTTTGGCTTTGACCTTTCATTCTTCTTAAGAGTCCACACAGTTAGATGAATACCATGTATCATCGGGACAAAAACTTAATGTACAATATTAACAATGCATTCTCAACTCACTTTTCTACAAAAGTTTACTTACTACTACATTTCGCGGATATCTAAGGGCAAAACTCGCGGTAAAACCTTGTTAAGGTAACTAAATCGCACCGACATTAGAACTCAGGAGTAGTATAGATTTGGGGTTTTCGGCACAGTGTAGATATGATGTAGAAGTCTCCTCTGTGTTAATATATGAGTGATGTAGAACACTCATTAATTTAGAAGTCTCCTGTGTGAATATCGAGATGTAAAAGAAGGGGAGTGTTGGCGTAGTGCCGTTCTCCCCTGTGCAGTGATGTGGTTGAGGGGATGATGATGATGATGATGATGATGATGATGATGATGATGATGATGATGATGCGTGTGTGTGTGTGATGTGGGATGTGTGATGGGTGGGTGGGTAACGGGGTTCCGGGGGTGTTTGAATTAAATGTGTTAATAATAATTCTTCGATGTCTGTGCTTAAACTCTCATGTATGAATATCGAGTCTAGGGTTCGATACGGGGTTCCGGGGGTGTTTGAATTAAATGTGTTGATAATAATTTTTCGATGTCTGTGCTTAAACTCTCATGTATGAATATCGAGTCTAGGGTTCGATATCTATTACGTTTAGTGTATGATATATGATGCAGTATCGTTATTCTTTAAATAAAAGAATATCGAGAGAATGATTAGGTAGGTGTACTGGGAGAGATTTATGAAATAAATGCAATAAGACATTATGGTAAGGGGTGTTCCCTGTCCAGAATCCAACCTTGAGCTATGTATCTAAGAGCGATGTAAGGTTAAGAAAAGGTTAAATTCCATTCCCACATCGAGGTATGAGAATATATAAATCTGTTCCACATTGAAGTATAAGAATGGAAATGTAAATCTATGCGAAAGGGTTTCATGACAAAGGAATGTTCCCTCTAAGCATGATAAAAGTGGAACATAGCAAATGCAAATAAAATAAAAGCACTACCCATCTCTTTAGGTATGATAAAAATATTGAGGGAAAGTATAAGAACGGAAATGTAAATCTGTGTGAAAGGGTTTCATGACAAAGGAACGCTCCCTCTAAGCATGATAAAAGTGGAACATAACAGTGACAGAATATTTGTAAGGAGATTATTATTTTAAAAGAATTCCCTCTAAGACCGTACATACCATTGAAGGAAAAAAATATGTATAATATTTAAGTTAAGTATAAATTTAAAAAAAAATAATATCCCTCTAAGCATGATAAAAGTGTGACATAACATTGAAAAGAAAAAAAATAATGTATCATCAATCTCACTCTCTCTCTCTCTCGCCCTCTCTCTAAGAAATAGTGTAACAATATTAAAAAGAGTAAAATGAGTTGTAAGTACAAGTTTGAGGAAAAACAGCAAAGTATAAAAAGTGTGCAGTGAGAGAATACGGTGTAAGAAGACGAATGAATACTTTAAAAAGAATATTCCTTCTAAGCATGACAAAATAAATTGAAACATTGAAAATAAAATAAATAAAATAAAATCAAATAAAAGCACTAACCATCTATTTAAAAATGATTAAGATAACGAGAGAAAAGTATCTCATCTTTAAGTATATAGGACTAATACAAACAGTCAATCAATATGATAATATATATACGCAAGTAGGGATCTATGGTGCAGATATCCTAACTATCCAGGGCAAGATATCACCCTCCATATAAAAAAATTGTCTAGAAAATCTCCCCTCAGTATTACGAATACTCCACTGAACTTCACCCCCCTCGGTATGCGGGCCAGAGAAAAAAAATTAATCGCTCCAGACTGGTGACAGTGGTGGACAAAACACTCTTATTGCCGTAGCGAACTCTAACTTTGTCAAATAACGCTAGGAAAAAAGAATATATTTTAAAATTAAACGATTGAATCTATATATTTGTATGAATGATGAAACAATACTACGAATGTGTTAGTATACCAAATGTAAAAAAATCAAATGTTCAGAAAAATATATTTTGTACAAGTATGCGTGCGTAAAGAAATGTGTAACTATATCCCCACTCCAAGATGTAGGGAACGAATCACAGTTAGTGTGCGCGCGCAACATGGTGTTTGGGAAGGAGAGATACGGTGGGTGTGTAAAAAAATGCTGGATCTATATAAAGTTTAAACTATGATAATAAAGTCACTAGTAATAACTTTTAACTCATAACGTATTCACTAGTAACAACTTTAAACTCATATCGTAAGATGTAGCAAGTAACAGCTCTCCCAGAAGGAGGGGCGCAGCCTCTCTCAATAAATACCCCGGTACGGATGAGTGAGAAGTCAGTCGATTCTCTGGAAATATGGATCCTACAGGTAAGATAGAAAAGTTGTATATTGTATTTATTTTGTTTTTATCTCTGTTTACGAAGAGTTTTGAAGTAATACTGATTCGTTCGTGCTTATATGTTTGTTTCAGATCATGAGATGTTCCAGCTAAATCAACTAGCTGAAGGTGGAACACATCTTCCCACAAAGAAACTACGTGAATTAGATCAGTCCGTTCAATACATCATTCGATCCGTCAAAACCGTGAATACCAGATATGGTGAGCGGGTGGTCGTCGAAACATCAGAATTCCAAGTCTTCCTCCCGGAGAGATTCAAACACATGACCGCAGCGCAGAAAGATCTACTAAACCGTGGTGACTGCATACTCCAATACCATGGAGAGGAAACTCTAGAAAGTGGCTTCAAACTACATAAATTGTCTTTTTTAAGCAGCCCGTAATGTCGTCAAAAGGTGAGCATATTCATTGAAAAAGTTTCATAAAAAAGTGATAATGTAGTTACTTGCATGCAAAGGTGAAATCGTACATGTTGTATTAGAACTTAAAGTGTTAATTATCGCACGTCATGTAGTATTAGTAATTGAGAGTGAACGTTGTAGTGAAAAAACGTTAATTTTCATGTGTAATAGTTACGTACATGTGAATATCGTAGTTCAGTTACAGTATTTGACATGCATGTTAGTTATGTTTTGTTTGTTACATGTAAAAGTAACGTTGTAGGTGAAAAAACGTTAATTTATATCTGTAAGACGTACATGTGTATATCGTAGTTCAGTTACGTTATTTTACATGTATATGGTTTACGTTATGTGTTTTATCATTTACGTAAGAGAGAGAGCGTTACGTAAAACAGTTACATACTATCTGAATATTGTAGTTACGTGATGATAAAAGTAGTTGAAATCTCTGTGTAAATTACATAATCATTATGTAAATATTTTCATATGTAAAAGTTATATGCATGTTACGTTCTATGTAAAGTATAGAGTTTACGTAAAATTGAGATTCATGCATGTAAAAGTTATTAACATGTATGTTATTTCTGTTACCACCTTACATACATGTAAATCAATGTTCCCGTATGTAAAGTTAATCGAATGTTGTAATCGTTTTTCAGAAATGACGACAAGATGCTCCGATAGTGCCAATGGACATCCCTCGATTCAGCAAGATGAAACCCGTCCGGACGTGATCCACCCGGAACGATTACAATGTATTCACAGTGAGTCTGCCTTCAAAATCAGATTATGTACCTACGAAATTCACAACTGTGTTAATATAGTTGACCCCGTCATATTCTTATCAGAATGCAAACCTTTAATTTTGAATGAAATTGATAAGGGCTTAAACATGTATAAATCAGGTCTTAAGATAGGATCCTGTTTATCCTGTCAATATGTCATAATATCACAAGAGAGCGATAATATTCATACATTTAACTTTAACAGTAAACTTGAGGTAAAATTGCAATCTACAGATATATATATATATATACCATATAATTCTATATGGTATGAAGAGAAGATTGTACAACCTATATTAGATCATATGGAAAATTTTGAATCGCGTACCAGTTCAAAAGCTTTATACAGTATTGAGAAAATAACAATATATGTGACACAATACGATTCATTGAATGCCGGGATGTATACTGAATTACCCGACTTTATAAAATCGAAGAGAGCTGTTATTAACATTCGTAATACCGATAAATATTGCTTTGTATACTGTCTGTTAGCATCAAAATACCCTGTAGAACGTAACAAGAATCGACCCACATCCTATGAAAGATATGATTTTTTTAAAGAATTTAACTTTGAGAATATAACATTCCCCGTGTCATTGAAAGATGTAGAAAAATTCGAGAGTCAAAATTCAAATATTTCATTAACGATATACGGTGTTGAAAATAATTCGATTATTCTCTTATATCAACCAAAAGAGATAAAATCACATCATGTTAATCTTTTGATGTATAAAAGACATTATTGTCTGATAACAGACCTATCACGTTTGCTAGGAAAGCAGCTATCTAAACATAAGGGGCGAAAATGGTTATGTAACAACTGTAACTTGTATTTCACATCAGAATCACGTTTAAATAGTCATAAAAAGCGGTGTATGATGAATAAAATTATCAGAATGCCCGAGGCTAGTAAAACAGATCTCGTTGAATTTAACGCATATTCGAAATGTCTAAAAGTTCCATTCGTGGTTTATGCAGACATAGAAAGTATCTTACGTAAGGTAGATTCGTGTCAAGATGCATCGAGCAAAAGTTGGACACGTACCACCCATAAACATGAAGCGTATGCAATTGCATTACATTTGGTTTGTAGTTATGATAAAAAGTTAACGCGTTTCAAATCATTTGAAGGTCCATATGCCATTGAACATTTTCTTAAAGAATTAACGTTAATTGCAAATCAGGTCATTAATATATATACTAATAAAATTGAAATAAGTATGACAGATGTGGATGAGCTAGAATATCAAAATGCAACACGATGTCACATATGCAAACGTGAATTTCTTAACTCGTGTATAAAGGTTCGTGATCATTGTCATTTGACTGGAAGTTACGTTGGCCCAGCCCATAAGCACTCCAATTTAAATAGGAAAATGCCAGGATTCATACCAATATTCTTTCATTGCATGTCAAAATACGATGCTCATTTCATAGTCAAAAAACTAGGTTACGATACGGAACCTATCAACTGTATTGCACAAACTCCTGAAAATTACTTATCCTTTAGCAAAAGATATACAAATTCGAATGGAATGAGTATATATCTAAGATTTCTGGATAGCTATCGTTTTTTGGATTCAAAACTTAGCAACCTTTCGGATATGTTAGAACCAGATGATTTTCATTATACCAATAATACGTATACGAATCCTTTGCATAGACAACTGATGAAACGCAAAGGTGTCTTCCCGTACACGTATGTGGATTCTATAGAAAAATTATACGAGGATAGTCTACCATCTAAACATCATTTTGATCATGTAAGCGATGAGTATTACAGTCATGCTAGAACGGTATGGAATGAATTCAATGTTAAAAATCTGGGTGAATATTTAAATATATATCTTAAGAGTGATACGTTAATTTTAACGGATGTGTTTCAACGCTTCCGTGAATTAAGTATCGGTTTGTACGGGCTCGATCCGTGTCAGTATTACACAGTTTCCGGATTAGCTTATGATGCAATGTTAAGAACGACTGGTGTACAGATTTCATTATTAACAGATAAGACTATGATAGATTTCTTCGAAAAAGGAATACGAGGTGGAATTTGCACTGTGTCCAAACGGTATGCAAAGGCGAATAACAGATACATGACTAGCTATGATAACACTCAACCAACTAATTATTTAATGTACGTGGACTGCACTTCTTTATATGCATACACAATGGGGAATAATAGCTTACCATACATTGATATAAAATGGCTAACTGATGCTGATATTAAATCAATAGATTTTATGTCTATTACAAGTGATTCTGACGTGGGATATGTGTTGGAAGTAGACTTTAAATATCCACAGGAACTTCATGATATACAAAATGATTTGCCATTATGCCCTTTGAATGAAATCGCGCCAGGTGATAAGTAAACAAAATTGCTAACAACATTGAATGATAAAAATAAATACGTATTACATTATCTCAATTTTCAACAATGTGTTAAACTTGGTTTGATTGCATCACGTATACATAGAGTAATAGGTTATAAACAATCTAACTGGATAAATCCTTACATTGAACTCAACGCTCGTAAACGTATTAAAGATAAAACGAAATTTGGCCAAAATCTATGGAAGTTAATGAATAATTGTGTTTATGGAAAATTTATAGGGAATGTAAAACGTTATAATTCATTTCATTTAGCTACTAGCTGGAAACGAGCGCGTAAATTGTTAGCTCGACAGACGTGTATAAGGTACCTGATTTTTGGTGAAAATTTAATAGGTATAGAGGTGGTCAGAGATGAAATATTGATGAATAAGCCAATATACATAGGACAAGCAATCCTGGATCTATCCAAACATAAAATGTATGATTTTTATTATGAAATTCTGAAGAAAAAATTGAAATATGTAACTTTAATCTATACGGACACGGATGCTTTTCTCTTTGAATCTAGCTGCGATATATATATATATATATGAATTTATTAAAACCAATATACATTTATTCGATACATCGAATTATCCAATGGATAATGTGTATGGTATTCCGTTAGAAAATAAGAAAATTTCAGGATTATTCAAGGATGAGCAAGCCGGTAGAGTGATGACTGAATATGTGGGATTGAAATCGAAATTATATTGTTATCGATATGATACTGAAGTGATTAAAAAATCAAAAGTTGTAACAAAAGATTCGATGAGATTCATAACCTTTGAACAATATCTCTCATGTATTACACATCCTGTCACGATACATCGAAGCATGCAGACATGTTTCAGAAGTTATAAACATAATGTTCATATCATTGAATCCAATAAGATAGCTTTAAGTGGTATCGATACAAAACGATACATTCCCGATAATTCATTTTCAACATTAGCATGGGGACATTATGCTATAGAAAATTGTCAAGTGTAATGTATTTTTATTTTCTCAAAAAGCATAGATTCAACTGAGTTAAAAGGTATTACTAGGCACATGATAATCACATATTACTGTATTTCAAAAAGCAAAATAATTGAGTTTCAAGTATAATTGTAAAGTGTATTACTAATCACATGATAATAACATATTTACTTCATTTGAAAGATAATGTTTTTTCTTTTTATGTTTACGTTAGGGGGAAGGAACATTTTTTCCTATTCATGTCTTTTTGAAATGTTAGATATCAGGAATCAATGTGACCCTATGGATCTCTACAATTAAATGTTAATTCAACTATAATCATGTATGATTTTTTTATTAAAGTATAGTTACTAATTACATCAAAATGTTATTATCATGTTTCCTTTAAGGGGGGGGGATTTATAGATAATCAATGTGAACTAGCATGTACATTATGTTAAAGGCTCTTATTTGAACTATAATCATGTATGATGTTTGTTTAACGTCTATTACTAATTACATCAAATTGTTATTATCATGTTTACGTTAAGGGGAGGTGAATTTATATATACTCAATGTGAACTAGCATGTACGTTATGTTAAAATCTCTACAATCAAATGTTAATTCAACTATAATCATGTATGATTTTTTATTAAAAGGTATAAAAATGTTATTATCATGTTTAAGTTACGGAGATGTGAATTTATATAATCAATGTGAACTAGCATGAACGTTATGTTACTGAGGATATCAGGAATCAATGTGAACAAAAAAAAAATAAAAAACAATATATCATTAAAATTATATTTTTTTATTGAGTTGTGTGTTTTTTTTATTTATACAATGTCCACCTCATTAATCCATTCACGGGTAGGAAATCCTAACCATTTCACCAGAATCCTATCACCACGTCGTCTGATAATCCTTTCAACTAAATACGTGTCTGGATATTGAGTTTTCTGTAATTCATAACCGTAGAATGCAACTTCAATCAGTTTACCCTCCAGATCCTCGATGAGATAAGTCAATGGATGTGTCCTTTGAACTGTACGTATCCTAAAGACTTCAACACTCCAATTTCGTAGATAACCTTTCTCCATAACACCTTTATGCTTAGAAATCCTCACGTAGTCACCAACACGATGAAGTCTAGATCTTCGCTTCTCACGCAGACTTCTATCATATTTGTATACACTAAGGAGGAGAGAATTATCACGAACTTCTACAGGCTTTATACGAATCGTTCGATGGTAAGTATTATTGTATGTATGAATAATTCTAGGTAGTGTGTTTATCCATTGATATGAGCCTTGAACAATAAATTCCTTATGCAAATTCATTTTGATCGTTCTTATTAAACGTTCCACTGCAGCAGCCTTAACGTGAGTGAATGTACTGTAATGATTAATATTATTACGATTCATTAGTGCGCTGAAATGTTTATTGTAAAACTTCCTTCCATTATCAGATTGAACATTCTTCGGAAACGATTCCATTTCATTCAATATCTCCTCCATAGCAGTCGAAACGTTAATACCACTTTTATCACGTAATGGTCGTGCATAAGCCATCTTGGAATAAAAATTGCATGCAAGAAGAATATACTTATAATTCCTATTGTCTCTTGCATAATTAGACATGTCCATAAGATCTATTTGTACTAAATCGTTCATTCATTTGCTTACGATCTTACGACGCAAAAATCGTCTTCTAGCTGGTGCATGTAACTCGGTTGCAATGCGACGTTTTATCATGCTATAATTTTTGATGTTTTAAGTTCTGTAATAATTTCTTCTATCTCGGGTGAGTGATTCAAATTACCTGCATCCCTCGATGCAACTAATAATCTTAATCTGTTTATTATTTCATTCGGATCGTTCCAGTAGACGTAATCTAATTTTCTCTGCGGTATGTGTTCTCTCCAATGTAAACCAAATCCAGCTCGATTACTAACAAGGTCACGAACGATATGACGATACTTGAACCCTCGATTTGCTCTTAAACGTCCATCTCTTGAATAGCCGTGTCTGTAAACTTGAGTATTCTGTAAGATTTGTGAATACACGTCTAAATCATCTTCTGTGTACGATGTCTTGCGAGGTAAACGTTTAAATAATAATTCATATAAGCCTGCTGTGGCTTCATACGTTTCTGTCCCTATCTGAACACCATCAGATTTAAACACAACTGTCTTGTTACCCAATTTATACTCATTATCCTTGTAACGTATGCCGTAAGTGTTGTCCATGTCACTCGAAGTAGCAGTTCGAACCTTGTGTAGATACTTTGAGACGAGATCAGATCCGTTAGCATCATCTGTAGTTTCGTCGTCGTCGTCGTCGCCGTCGTCTTGGTGTGCTTTCGCTATTACTTTCAGTGGTTCGGTTACAGGTTGAAGAACTTCACACATGACTCGTTGCGTTTCGAATTTCATTCCTTTGAGAGAACGTAACTTTTCTCTTATTGCCCTACTGTGACGGGCAATGGATTCCTTAAGTCTTATAGCTTCAGCATTCATATCGAAATGAGTGTATAATTAATCATCTACTGCTAATTTATATGAAACTATCAGTTCTATACATAATATATGACCATCTTTAGCACGTCCGGCTGGCGCTGTAAACGATAGAATATCGCCAGTTTCAACTTTTACAGGATATCTTTCAACTAATCTTCCGTTTATTGCAAACAATGTATCATTTACAGCATGCGGATGTACCGATGATACAATAGAACACGAGAGTACACTTCCATTTCCAGGAACTTTATAGTATTCGAGTCCCGATGTTAACGTATACTTTAAAGAGGGACCTCGAAACGGACGTGTTTGCAATGAAATTATGAGTTGTGCTTTCAATTGTTGTAACATAGTGTTTACAACATTTCTCATTCGTGTTTTCATAGCATGAATATCGTTATTTATAGTGATTAGTTTATTATCAAGGTAAGTTTGTCGTGCGGTTAATTCTTTCAATTCTTTTTCTACAGCTGTGGTAATAGTCTCGCTAGCGGTGGTGATTGTTCTAGTTAACTGACCTTGTAATTCATTCTGTTTCCGTGCAATAGTATCGGAAATGTTTGTTATTGTCTCAGTTAAACCCGTTTGCAATTCATTGTTTCTGTATAAAGAAATGATTAACATAACTCATTGTGACTGCATCACTATTATCTATCGGATCGGCTAAAGCCTTCAATCTCTTCTTTCGAAATGATAGAGTTTCATTAGAGTCGTGAATTGGAATCCTGTCATCTACATATTTCTTATTAGGAACGTCGTGTTCGTGAAGGGGTTCCAACAGTGTTTTCATCCTTATACCATCTATAATGACATTATTTTCGGAATCACGTTAAAATGCATATTTACTTAAGTACTCCATTATATTGTTGTATTGGATGTCGAGCGATTTTTGTATGTGAACCCTAAGCATAGCTTCAAACTCGCCCATACGCTGATACGAGGTCTGCTCGCTGAAAATCTGCATTCCTTTCTCGACGTCAGTCGTATGCGTATCCACATAACGTTTAGTCGATGTATCGTCACCTTCTTCAGGGTCGTGAATATTGCACAATCGCTTTCCCTTGAATCGATAGTTTCCCGACCCATCTCTAGTTATGATATATCGATTGAACACACCCCTAGAGTTTATGATTCTTCGGGATCCGAACCTGTTGATACTTATTGCTTAAGTGATGGATTATTCTATTTATTCATTCTGATAAAGCGATCAAAACCGTGACGGTAGCGTCCCTCGTTCAATGGATATTCTGGTACTATAACAACAAAGGATCGTTCATCACTCTCCCATATATGTTTACACATATCCTTAAATTCATCATAGGACATATCGGTATTTACATAATCTTCGTATATATGTTTTAAATTGAGATTATCCTATCTAAAGAATACTCTAATTAAATGTTTAGGTACTTTAGCATATGATTGTGCTAAATATATAGCATCGACATTACGATGTCTACCCATACTGTAATATGAAGCTATCTTACCCTGTTTTTCATTTATCACATCATCAAATACGAATATCGAATTTTCTCTAGCATCCGACGTTTGAATCACTTTTTCACCAGCATCGAACGTAAATACACCTATATCGGGTATAGTTTTCAGTAACCTGAGTAAATATCGATATTAAGGTTGTTGCAACGATTTCGAGTATATGTAGAGGTTTTCGAATCTCAGACCATTCCCGTGAATAAGCAGGTTGAGTAAAACGTTCGTTTTTCCAGCATTTGAACTGCCCAGTATGAGCGCTCTAACGTTACTCGGAAACAACGTGCCGTGTCGTCCTTTGCGAATGTCATCCTCGAAATCTAACACCTGTATGGGTAGTGTACACTTTTGCTTTACTATCTCCATATCGCGACTAATACTTATAAAGCATAAGTTTTGCCTTTTATTTCGTTCGTGAAAAGGGCGTCCATGCGCAATCTATATATTTACTGGATTTAGCCAATCGTCATAGGAATCGTATACTTATAAAGCGTACGTTTTGCCTTTTTATTTCATAGTGAGACATGCGCTCTACACGTGCACGCAAAGGTTCGGCAATTCTTAATTCTTTGACTAATTCATTACCATTTGAGGCACATTTACCGGGTTATCGTTTCTGCGGTCCCGGAACGAAACTACATAAACGCTTGCAGAGAGGTGACTTACCCGTGAACGGGTTAGATTCAGCGTGTCTCGATCACGATCGGGCTTACGCAGAGAGTACTGACACAGAATCTCGTCGTCTAGCCGATAAGGTGTTGGTAGAGAAAGCTTGGAGGCGTGTAAAGTCTGCCGACGCTTCTTTGGGCGAACGACTTGCAGCTCGACTTGTGACTACACTTATGAAAGGTAAATTGGCAGGGGGCGCTGGTATGCGTAAACGTCGCAACAAGAGAGGTGGATTCTTACCTTTGCTACCACTTTTAGCAGTTCTAGGTGCAGCAGGTGGTCTAGCTGTAGGTGCTGCTCAGATTGCTACTGCTGTCAATAAGAAACGTTCGGATGCAAAACAACTTGCGGAATTAACACGTCACAACGAGCGTATGGAATCTTTGGCTCAGGGCAAAGGTCTTCGCCGTAAGAGACGTCGTAAGGGTAGAGGATTGTATCTTCGATCAAAAAACTCGGGGCGAGGCCTATATTTATCCCGGAAAACGCCCTGAGTGCTACCGAGATCGATTCAGATGCACGACGTCTACACATTCCACATTTTAGAGGTGTCTACATGCTCGATAAACTGCCTCCACGTCCTCGATACTATGAGAGAATAGTAGTGAATCTGGATACATCACATAATCCTGGTACACATTGGGTTGCTGTACGTAAGGATGGTGACGTTGCGTACTACTTTGACAGTTTCGGCGATATGAGACCTCCGGAAGAGATAGAAACATACCTTTCGGGTGTCAAGCTCCTATATAATACGACGAGATTTCAAGAATTCGATTCTGTGATTTGCGGTCACTTGTGCCTTCAGTTTCTCCTCGATGAGTTACACGATCACCGTGAGTGGAAGTGATACCAGCTTCTCTACATTTCTAAATCCACCATTACATCTGGATCCTAACGGACATTACGAGATAGCTCTATTGAATTTCGAGACTTTTTACTCGATTCCGAATGTGGACGAGAGTAATAATCTATTCCATTACGTTCGCGATGGAAAAGTCGAACGTATAGTGATTCCACCGGGTACTTATGATTTGGATGATATCGCCAGATTGATCAAGGATTCTCTCGACATCGGTGACGACTTTATTCTACGTGCTAATAATAACACCATGAAATCAGAAATTCAATCTCCCTATATTATCGACTTTAGTCGTGAGAGATCTATTGCTCCTCTTCTCGGTTTCACCTCTAAACAGAGGGTACCGGCGAACGTGCTGACCGAGTTTAATGATTTGTTTAACATATTCAAGGTCAGCATCATACGTATCGAGTGTAGTCTTGCAACTGGATTTTCATCAATGGTAAGAGTGGTCATTCTCTGTATGAATTATTCCCATTGGTACCTCCAGGTTATCATATCTCGCAGGAACCATCAAGTCCTATATATTTACCAATGATCGATACGAATCTCATTGATCACCTCGACATTAGAGTGGTAGACCAGAACGGCGATAAGTTAGATTTCAGGAATGAAACCATCACTGTACGATTGCACATACGTCGTAATGGGTATAAGTTTTAAGAGACGATGCTATATTAAAAAACATCTCTCGAGATTGAACTCTACTCGGTCATCGACCCGCAAGCTAATCACATCGTCTAATCGAAAATTTCTCGCTAACTTAGGCTTCAAGGTTCTATAATGAATGTGTTGGACGTGACCGGGATTCCGACCTTTGATGATAAGATCAGTAAGGAGGAAGAACACTTATTCCTACCGTACAATACGTCAGCTCTCGATGTGAACGATGAAATTAGAATTCTATGTCAAGCTGAAGATTTGTACACGCTTCCTAGTAGAAGTTATCTCTACATTGAGGGTACTCTCACTAAACCCGACGGCACCGTCGCCACATCGAAATTGAGTAACAATGCTATGGCATTCCTATTCGATGAGATTCGTCTGGATATGAATGGAACGACTATTGATAGAACTAGGAATCCGGGCATTTCATCAACGATGCGTAACTATGCCGCACTGAATGAACTGGAATCGAATCGTTTACTAAATGCTGGATGGATCTATCCAGGAGGTGTGGTAGACATCGTGAATACATCGAATGGTATCTTCAATGCTATCGTTCCTCTTTCGATGCTGCTGGGTTTCGCCGACGATCACAAGGAAGTCATACTTAAAGGCAAGTTTGAACTTATTCTCATTAGATCTAAGGATTCTAATAATTGTATCAGTGGAAACGATCCTACAACCATACAACTAACTAGACTCGAATGGAGGATGCCTGTACTTCGACTTTCAGATTCTGAACGAGTTGATAAACTTAAACTCGTCAAATCGGATAAACCTCTACACGTCGCATTTCGAACCTTGGACCTTCACACTCAACCTGCTGTACTTCAAACTAAAGCGTTCACATGGAACATTGCAACCACGACTAAACTTGAAAAGCCACGTTTCGTCATAGTCGGTGCACAAGTGGACAGATTAAATCATCTCGCTAAGGATGCTTCTCTATTTGATAATTGTAATATCACCAATCTGAAACTTTATCTCAACAGTGAATCTTACCCTTGTCACGATATGAATTTGGATTTCGCCAATTAGAAATTTGCATCTCTGTATGATCAATATTCCAAATTTCAATCATCTTACTATGGAAAGGAGAATTACCCTCTTTTGAAAAGGAATTACTTTCTGAAATATGCACCGCTATTCGTCATCGATTGCTCTCATCAACCTGAGGATACTGTGACGGGGGCAGTGAACGTCAGATTGGAAGTTCAAGTATCGTCAGATTTTCCTGCACAAACTTCATTATTATGTTTAATTATTCATGATAAATTATTCACTTATAAACCATTAACTCATGTTGTACAATCTATCATATAGGTGTAATAAATAAAACATTACAAATTCAAATTATCTTTTTATTGACTTTAACATACATCTCCAATATCCTCTTCCTTGCACACCTGCTTTTTGCAGCATATGAACATAATGATTTATGAATATCATACAATTGATATAAATTTCTTTCAATATATGGAATTAGTCTTTTAAGTCCATTGAATGCAGTACTATTCAGATTTATACTGCCCACATTTAAACATGTATTCACAAACGTTATTTCTTTCATCTTATTCATGCATAACATTATATTAAATGCATATATTATATTTTCACTGTACGGTGCACATGGATGCTTACCATCTTTCAGATACGTATCCAAAACACACAAATTTGACATTATTATCTCCCAATCCTGTTTTGTAATATACACAAACGTATCGTCATGTACGGCTTTAATGTAAAGTGATGGGAGTTCATTGTATAATCCTATGTTACCACGAAAGTCAATGCTGATGGAGATGTCGTTATCGTTAATGCACACACTATTTACCATCACTCGCAACTTCTTCGTCTACTTCTTCTGCGAAGGGTGTGAAGGGTTCGAACATCATTATGAAACTGTCTTGATCGAACGTCTTCTTGGCTTTGACGATTCTCGGTTTGCAGTTCGTCTTCTTCTTTTTCTTGTCTCCTTTCTTACTGGATCTGTGGACATACACGAACTATGTCTCAACATCGTGAATATTTAATACACTTGTTAACGTAAAACTCTTATTATTTTATACTCACTTTTCTATGACTTCCCTCTCGGGTTTCGATGTACCGATATCCTTAGACGGACGATCATTGTACGGACCGCACACATCTTCACCTTGATCCTGTTCGGACTGGCATGCAACATCTTCACTTTGGGCTTTTCTGAAATAAACATATTTATCATTAGTTATCTAACACATAACAACACTTTCACGTTAACACTCAATTATAATTCTACTTACCCGAGTTACACTTTACAATTCATTCCGCATTGAGCATAAGATGTGATCGAATCATGATGGGATGAATTCTTGCAAATCACTTGATGCATCTTCCCATCACACGTTTCATCGTGATGCTCAACCAAATGCTTTTGCAAATCTTCGAAATTGCGCAGATTCTCCCAGAATCTGGTATCACTTTCAATGATAGGAGTTGTTGTTCCACTCATCTTGACGTTCCGATGTGAAGTGAGAATGCATTCGTTCCCGAGCGAGCATATGGGTGAAGAAACGTGATCATACCTGTCTCCCCCCTCCCCATCCTCTCGTCGATTGTACTTAACGTATGGAGGGTTTGTGTGAAGTGAGGACGCGATCGTTCCCGAGCTAGCGGATACAGGATGAAACCTGTTAAATCGGATTTACTATATTACCGTTTTATCACGTTCCCCCCCTTTCCACCCTCTCGTCGCTTGTACTGGAGGAGGACAAGTGTTAGAAAGCTGAAGATCCACAGTTCAAATACCAGCTAAGCCATTATACCTTTTATATCCTCTCGTACATGAATGGGTATCGAACCGAGGACTCTATATTCATATATATGAATCATCCCAAGAACTCAATATTCATAGATGAATATTTATACGCCCACACATACACACATACGCACAAATCTTGGGGAATGACAACACGTCATCACCCTTATACTTCAATGTGGAACAGATTTATATATTCTCATACCTCGCTGTGGGAATGGAATTTAACCTTTTCTTAATCTTACATCGCACTTAGATACATAGCTCAAGG
The DNA here is from genome assembly GCA_030765055.1 of Mantis religiosa. NCBI lineage: Eukaryota > Metazoa > Arthropoda > Insecta > Mantodea > Mantidae > Mantis > Mantis religiosa. The sequence goes on from CM060948.1 coordinate 219,802,756, forward strand.
TTGGATTCTGGATAGGGAACACCCCTTACCACAATGTCTTATCATATTTATTTCATAAATCTCTCCCAGTACACCTACCTAATCATTCTCTCGATATTCTTTTATCTAAAGAATAACGATACTGCATCATATATCATACACTAAACGTAATAGATATCGAACCCTAGACTCGATATTCATACATGAGAGTTTAAGCACAGACATCGAAAAATTATTATCAACACATTTAATTCAAACACCCCCGGAACCCCGTATCGAACCCTAGACTCGATATTCATACATGAGAGTTTAAGCACAGACATCGAAGAATTGTTATCAACACATTTAATTCAAACACCCCCGGAACCCCGTTACCCACCCACCCATCACACATCACACATCACACACACACACACACATCATCATCATCATCATCATCATCATCCCCTCAACCACATCACTGCACAGGGGAGAACGGCACTACGCCAACACTCCCCTTCTTTTACATCTCGATATTCACACAGGAGACTTCTAAATCAATGAGTGTTCTACATCACTCAGATATTAACACAGAGGAGACTTCTACATCATATCTACACTGTGCCGAAAACCCCAAATCTATACTACTCTCAGGACCTTTTAAATTCGCGCCAGACATGCTACCCCTACGCTACAGAGGCGGGCCTTTGGTCCTTTCGTGAATGACCGAGAAGCTACTTCTGAATTTTGCAATACTTTTATTTTTCTCAAATATGAAGTCGTTATTACTTTCTAGTAATGTTCTAAGCAGCCAAAGAAAATGAAACGTCAAAGCCAACACATAATAACCATTTGTTGAAAGGTTTGATTAATGCATTCCTACTGTCGTTGTAGCTCCCTGTACATGGGTTATTCCGGAGATTCTTCTTATACTGGAAGACGAATACTGGGTAATTCTACCCTTGTGGACCCTGGGCTCATTTGAACATAGTATCACCAATTTTATTTATCTTCGGGTATGACTTAACGTTTCAGTGCTTAAATTTAAGAAAAAAGTATAACCCTGTCCCAACGCCAGAAACTACATTAATACGAAAATTTGTTGCGTTATTGTTTTTGTGAAATATCTGTATAAAAAGTTGATGAACACACCGTAATATATAGTTGCTCTTGTAGTTGTATGGATTACTGGCTAAATGCCGCCATTTTGCGAAATATCACGAGTAGCTGTGTAGAAGGCGCAAGGGTCAACATCTTATAGCTGAGAAGAGTATATATAATTCCTTATAAAGTTTTGTATCTAACTGAAATTATATACTTTACATCTATGTTAGATTTAACTCTGTTTTGTGTACTGAGAGCAAACAATGGCTCTAAAGTATACTGAGACAATATTCAACGGACAAATCATTGTTTGTGGAAAACTAAGTGCTCTTTAATTCGTATAAGAGAGCGCTTCGGCCGGCCATGTTTCGTATATACCCTTCTCATCCATAGCCACTATTTGTTGCTTTTTTGATCAATACAATTATTATTTATAAATCAATCATTTGGTATTGTCTCTACAAGCACAAGAGTTTTGTAATGTGTGACACATGTAACAAAGTTCATGAGTATTTCCAGATATGTTATTTTGAGTCCGAAGAGCAACTGCTAATTTTAACTTTACAACTTGTACTGCTCGCTTAACGACATTCATTTAAAGATACTATAAATTCTGTTCACGTGACTCTATTTTCATACTTCCAATTATTATTATTATTATTATTATTATTATTATTATTATTATTATTATTATTATTATTATTATTATTATTATTATTATTATTATTATTATTATTATTATTATTATTATTATTATTATTATTATTATTATTATTATTATTATTATTATTATTATTATTATTATTATTATTATTATTATTATTATTATTATTATTATTATTATTATTATTATTATTATTATTATTATTATTATTATTATTATTATTATTATTATTATTATTATTATTATTATTATTATTATTATTATTATTATTATTATTATTATTATTATTATTATTATTATTATTATTATTATTATTATTATTATTATTATTATTATTATTATTATTATTATTATTATTATTATTATTATTATTATTATTATTATTATTATTATTATTATTATTATTATTATTATTATTATTATTATTATTATTATTATTATTATTATTATTATTATTATTATTATTATTATTATTATTATTATTATTATTATTATTATTATTATTATTATTATTATTATTATTATTATTATTATTATTATTATTATTATTATTATTATTATTATTATTATTATTATTATTATTATTCTTATTCTTATTATTCTTATTCTTATTATTATTATTATTATTATTATTATTATTATTATTATTATTATTATTATTATTATTATTATTATTATTATTATTATTATTATTATTATTATTATTATTATTATTATTATTATTATTATTATTATTATTATTATTATTATTATTATTATTATTATTATTATTATTATTATTATTATTATTATTATTATTATTATTATTATTATTATTATTATTATTATTATTATTATTATTATTATTATTATTATTATTATTATTATTATTATTATTATTATTATTATTATTATTATTATTATTATTATTATTATTATTATTATTATTATTATTATTATTATTATTATTATTATTATTATTATTATTATTATTATTAATTATTATTATTATTATTATTATTATTATTATTATTATTATTATTATTATTATTATTATTATTATTATTATTATTATTATTATTATTATTATTATTATTATTATTATTATTATTATTATTATTATTATTATTATTATTATTATTATTATTATTATTATTATTATTATTATTATTATTATTATTATTATTATTATTATTATTATTATTATTATTATTATTATTATTATTATTATTATTATTATTATTATTATTATTATTATTATTATTATTATTATTATTATTATTATTATTATTATTATTATTATTATTATTATTATTATTATTATTATTATTATTATTATTATTATTATTATTATTATTATTATTATTATTATTATTATTATTATTATTATTATTATTATTATTATTATTATTATTATTATTATTATTATTATTATTATTATTATTATTATTATTATTATTATTATTATTATTATTATTATTATTATTATTATTATTATTATTATTATTATTATTATTATTATTATTATTATTATTATTATTATTATTATTATTATTATTATTATTATTATTATTATTATTATTATTATTATTATTATTATTATTATTATTATTATTATTATTATTATTATTATTATTATTATTATTATTATTATTATTATTATTATTATTATTATTATTATTATTATTATTATTATTATTATTATTATTATTATTATTATTATTATTATTATTATTATTATTATTATTATTATTATTATTATTATTATTATTATTATTATTATTATTATTATTATTATTATTATTATTATTATTATTATTATTATTATTATTATTATTATTATTATTATTATTATTATTATTGCTATTATTGTTGTTGTTATTTTGAATAATTATGTTATATTGTTAATTTCTTACTTTAACAAAATGCTATGATAATATACTTATTCGAAAACTTATCATTGTTGCGTGTGTAATTTTCGGCTTGCACGATAAAGAAACACTGACAGGTCACGGCAAAACTGACTGCTTTTTGTTACCTCGTTCGGTCATGATCCGTTAACAACTGATTCAGTTTACTGTCAATTGTTTGAACGCTCGGATTGTGGGTGAAATCACTAGTTTTCATAATGCAAAATTGTGAGTAATAACAGTGAAATAAATAGACAATATCTAAGTACGTTTCGTGAAGTACAGTTATAGCAGGAACATTTTAAAGAGTGGTTACAAAAATATGATAGTGATAAGTGATGTTTAAATGCAGAATAGGGTAGACCGCGCCTAATCCGTTCATTTCAAATTAATTGTGCTTTAAAACCAATGAAAAGCAATATTTTTATTCTAAACATAGAGCAGAGAAGTCTTTATTAATCCCTTAAGGTGTACAGATGTTATAAACATATTTTACTTGCTATAGTTGTGCTCAAATAAACAGCGAATGTTGCACAGAAAGAAAATCTCAGAATTAACGGGGATATTCCGTCCGGCCCACGGGCTATTATCGCCCACAGTACTTTTGTATTTTAATTAAATGTATTTGCTACAAATGAAGTTTTTCTTACCAACTGCAGCAACGCACACTTCGTGAAACCCATAGTCAACATTTCTGTCTTTTAATCCAGTCTCGTTTGGTTGCTGATCTCGGAGAATAATACTTTAACCCACAAAATCCACATGGTGCATCTTCCTCATCACTTTATTCTATTTGGACTGTAACCAAGTCATCACGTGACTCACTATTCCCACAATTTAGTTTTACAGTAGGTCTACGCTTTTCTTTCCTTTTGCTTCGGGGTGCATCCAAAGTCTCTTGCTGCCAAGTATTTTAACTTGGAAACTAAATCTTCCTTCTCCTCCAAACTGAACACTGTAGGCTGACCAACTGATTTGTGCACTCCTCCTGGGTATGCTTCTTGACGTTGATGTGCATGAATGCGATCCTTGAGTGTAGAGTAAGGCACTCTGCTCCTCTCATACTTACATCGCTGTTTAATACGCTCGTAACAGCACGAGCAATGCCGTCTTCGTCCAGTTTGGTTCCAGTTTCCTTTCTTTATATGTGTGTATCATCTGAAACGATCAAATAAAATTCAGTAATAGTTTTATAAGAAATAATTACGTTAACAGAGTATAAAAAATCTATATTATAACTAGACAAGAGGAACCCCTCTTTGCTTGGGCGGAATAGACCCAAAAGTTGAACTTTAGAAATTGCGCGCCATGTAAGAGCTTGATAACAGAAACGCGTCATCTGCTATGCATGGATGTAACCCAAACTATAACCTACACTGACGCTGATTTTCAATCAAAAATCTCTCTATCTGCAGATACTAGACCCTAAGTTACAAACGGTATTTCTTATTCAAGGCAAGAAAGAAAAAACGGAACATAAGTTACTTACCTTGTAATCTTCTTCTGCTAATACTGTTCAAACAGCAGCCTACAACCTCAAGTAACTTCATAGAAATGTCGCACAAACACCAAGCTTGACAATGAACTGACAGGCAAGTCATCTCTGCCCATAATTCTTGGGCAAAAAAACAATTTGCTTATTTCGGGCGGAATAGCCCCTCTGACCCTAAGCAGTATCTCTTTTACTGTTAAATATGATCTCGGGAAGGTCGTGAATAAACCTTTACAATCACAAAGACGCAACGCGAATATTATCACACAAAAGAAAAACATCACTTAAATTCTTGCCAAAACTATATTCTGCAGAAAATTTTGTAATTTTCTTCTCGACAGTTACTCCCATTGTTTTAGCTGTGTTTACTATACTATGTTCATATTCTAGATGCCATTCTTGTTTGTTCAACTACTGTATCCATCTATTTAGTATCCTCAAATTATATGATAAGTAATCTATGAATATGATATATTAATAATAATGAGGAAATGAGGTATTGTTTTATAACAGTGAATCTTCATCTGAGTAAAAATTGTCACCGTAATGATATATAAAATTCTGTTTAACAATTTTCCCTCAATTACACAAACTACGAGCGTGATCTGAAAAGTTTGCCACCTCAACATGAAGATGGCACCACTCGTAAATAAAAGCTAGTGAATTACGTTGTTCATCTGTTTACAGTTACTTACCAACGTTTCAGCCATTTTGGACAGTCAGTTGTTATGTAACAATCGTTTAGGTAAGTTGATGTGAGTGTTTTAATGAAAATGGACAAAATCGTATATCGAGCTGTCATTAAATATTTCTTTTTTAAAATGCAATACGCCTACGCAAATCAAAGATGAGTTGGAATCGTTGTATGGGCCCTCTACACCATCATTTAAAACAGTGAAATCTTGGGCAACTAAAATTTAACGTGGCCGTAAGAGCTTGGGACAATGAACGTTCGGGACGTTATAAAACTGCAACTACAGAACAAAACATCGCCAAAGTTCACCAAATGGTGCCAGACGACCGCCGAATTAAAGTGTGGGAGATAGCAGACTCTACGCACATGTAAAAAGAAAGTGTTTGTCACATATTAAATCAACATTTAGACTTCCTTCCTTCCTTCCTTCCTTCCTTCCTTCCTTCCTTCCTCCTTCCTTCCTTCCTTCCTTCCTTCCTTCTTCCTTCCTTCCTTCCTTCCTTCCTTCCTCCTTCCTTCCTTCCTTCCTTCCTTCCTTCCTTCCTTCCTTCCTTCCTTCCTTCCCTTCCTTCCTTCCTTCCTTCCTTCCTTCCTTCCTTCCTTCCTTCCTTCCTTCCTTCCTTCCTTCCTTCCTTCCTTCCTTCCTTCCTTCCTTCCTTCCTTCCTTCCTTCCTTCCTTCCTTCCTTCCTTCCTTCCTTCCTTCCTTCCTTCCTTCCTTCCTTCCTTCCTTCCTTCCTTCCTTCCTTCCTTCCTTCCTTCCTTCCTTCCTTCCTTCCTTCCTTCCTTCCTTCCTTCCTTCCTTCCTTCCTTCCTTCCTTCCTTCCTTCCTTCCTTCCTTCCTTCTTCCTTCCTTCCTTCCTTCCTTCCTTCCTTCCTTCCTTCCTTCCTTCCTTCCTTCCTTCCTTCCTTCCTTCCTTCCTTCCTTCCTTCCTTCCTTCCTTCCTTCCTTCCTTCCTTCCTTCCTTCCTTCCTTCCTTCCTTCCTTCCTTCCTTCCTTCCTTCCTTCCTTCCTTCCTTCCTTCCTTCCTTCCTTCCTTCCTTCCTTCCTTCCTTCCTTCCTTCCTTCCTTCCTTCCTTCCTTCCTTCCTTCCTTCCTTCCTTCCTTCCTTCCTTCCTTCCTTCCTTCCTTCCTTCCTTCCTTCCTTCCTTCCTTCCTTCTTCCTTCCTTCCTTCCTTCCTTCCTTCCTTCCTTCCTTCCTTCCTTCCTTCCTTCCTTCCTTCCTTCCTTCCTTCCTTCCTTCCTTCCTTCCTTCCTTCCTTCCTTCCTTCCTTCCTTCCTTCCTTCCTTCCTTCCTTCCTTCCTTCCTTCCTTCCTTCTTCCTTCCTTCCTTCCTTCCTTCCTTCCTTCCTTCCTTCCTTCCTTCCTTCCTTCCTTCCTTCCTCCTTCCTTCCTTCCTTCCTTCCTTCCTTCCTTCCTTCCTTCCTTCCTTCCTTCCTTCCTTCCTTCCTTCCTTCCTTCCTTCCTTCTTCCTTCCTTCCTTCCTTCCTTCCTTCCTTCCTTCCTTCCTTCCTTCCTTCCTTCCTTCCTTCCTTCCTTCCTTCCTTCCTTCCTTCCTTCCTCCTTCCTTCCTTCCTTCCTTCCTTCCTTCCTTCCTTCCTTCCTTCCTTCCTTCCTTCCTTCCTTCCTTCTTCCTTCCTTCCTTCCTTCCTTCCTTCCTTCCTTCCTTCCTTCCTTCCTTCCTTCCTTCCTTCCTTCCTTCCTTCCTTCCTTCCTTCCTTCCTTCCTTCCTTCCTTCCTTCCTTCCTTCCTTCCTTCCTTCCTTCCTTCCTTCCTTCCTTCCTTCCTTCCTTCCTTCCTTCCTTCCTTCCTTCCTTCCTTCCTTCCTTCCTTCCTTCCTTCCTTCCTTCCTTCCTTCCTTCCTTCCTTCCTTCCTTCCTTCCTTCCTTCCTTCCTTCCTTCCTTCCTTCCTTCCTTCCTTCCTTCCTTCCTTCCTTCCTTCCTTCCTTCCTTCCTTCCTTCCTTCCTTCCTTCCTTCCTTCCTTCCTTCCTTCCTTCCTTCCTTTGTTTCTTTCTTTCTTTCTTTCTTTAGTTAGCTTTCTCAGCTGTCCGCGCGCTGAGTGCTCACGTTAGACCAATAACGTGTTCGAATGAACATTTCCAACCATCTGTTGGCGCATTTTAGGCGCAATAAATCCGAATTTTGGCGCCGATGAAACTTGGATAATATATTATACGTCCGAAACAAAACTATAGACCAAACAGTGGACTGCTAAGGGGGAACTGGCTCAAAAAAGTAAACCAGTTTTATCGCCTGGGAAAGTGATGCCGACTGTTTTTTGGGATAGCCATGGAGTTATTTTAATCGATTATCTTCAGAAAGCAAAAACCATTACAGGAGCGAACTACGCATCGTTACTTGACAAGCTGAAGGCAAAACTTATGGAAAAACGGTCACATTTCCAGAAAAAGGAAATCCTGTTTCACCAAGATAACCACCGTCTCATACCTCAGCGGTTGCAATGTCGAAAATGCACGTATTGCGGTTTGAACTGCTTGACTGACCAGATCTAGCTCCAAGGGACTTCTTCTTGTTCCATCATCTGAGAATTGCGCTCGGAGGACAGAGATTTTCATCAAATTAAGAGGCAGTCACCTTCGTGAACGATTATTTTGCACAGAAATGCGCCGAGTACTATTTGGACGGATTACAGAGATGGGGGCATCGCAGGGAGAAGTGTGTAGAGTTACAAGGAGACTATGTTGGAAAACGCCGAGTACTATTTGGACGGGTTACAGAGATGGGACCATCGCTGGGAGAAGTGAGTAGAGTTACAAGGAGACTATGATGAAAGACGTCAGGTATTATTTGGACGGGTTACAGAGGTGGGAGTATCGCTGGGAGAAGTGTGTAGAGATACAAGGAGACTATGTTGAGAAACGCCGAGTACTATTTGGACGGTTTATAGAGGTGGAAGCATCGCTGGGAGAAGGGTGTAGAGTCAGAAGTAGACTATGTTGAAAGACGTCAGGTACTATTTGGACGGGTTACAGAGACAGGAGCATCGCTGGGAGAAGTGTTTAGAGTTACAAGGAGACTAGGTTCAAAAACGTCAGGTACTATTTGGACGGGTTACAGAGATGTAACCGTCGCTGGGAGAAGGGTGTAGAGTTACAAGGAGACTATGTTGAAAAACGCCGAGTACTATTTGGATAGGTTACAGAGATGGGAACATCGCTAGGAGAAGTGTGTAGAGTTACAAGGAGACTATGTTGAGAAACTACGGGTACTATTTGGACGGGTTACAGAGATGGGAGCATCGCTGGGAGCGGTGTGTAGAGATACTAGGAGATTATGTTGAAAAACGTCAGGTACTATTTGGACGGGTTACAGAGATGGGAGCATCGCTGAGAGAAGTGTGGTGAGTTACAAGGAGATTATGTTGAAAAACGTCAGGTACTATTTCGACGGGTTACAGAGATGGGAGCATCCCAGGGAGAAGCGTTTAGAGTTACAAGGAGACTAAGTTGAAAACGCCGAGTACTATTTGGATGGGTTACCGAGATGGGAGCTTTGCTGGGAGAAGAGCTTAGAGTTACAAGGAGACTATGTTGAAAAACGCCGAGTGCATTTGGACGGGTTACAGAGATGAGAGCATCGCTGGGAGAAGGGTGTAGAGTCAGAAGTAGACTATGTTGAAAGACGTCAGGTACTATTTGGACGGGTTACAGAGATGGGAGCATCTCTGGGAGATGTGTGTAGAGATACAAGGAGACTATGTTGAGAAACGCGTAGTACCATTTGGACGGGTTACAGAGATGGGACCATTGCTGGGAGAAGTGTGTAGAGTTACAAGGAGACTATGTCGAAAAACGTCAGGTACTATTTGGACGGTTTACGGAGATGGTAGCATTGCTGGGAGATGTGTGTTGAGTTACAAGGAGACTATGTTGAAGAACGCCGAGTATTATTTGGACGGGTTACAGAGATGTGACCATCGCTGGGTGAAGTGTGTAGAGTTACAAGGAGACTATGTTGAAGAACGCCGAGTATTATTTGGACGGGTTACAGAGATGTGGCCATCGCTGGGAGAAGTGTGTAGAGTTACAAGGAGATTATGTTGAAAAAGTCCTAGTACAATTTGGACGAGTTAATGAGATGGAAACATCGCTGGGAGAAGTGTGTAGAGTTACAAGGAGACTATGTTGAAAAACTACGAGTACTATTTGGACGGTTTATAGAGGTGGAAGCATCGCTGAGAGAAGTGTATAGAGTTACAGGGAGACTATGTTGAAAAACGTCGAGTACTAGTTGCACGGGTTACAGAGATGGGAGCATCGCTGTTAGAAGTGTGTAAACGCCAAGAAATATGGGAGCATCGCTGACAGAAGTGTGTAGAGTTTTAAGGGGACTATGTTGAAAAACGGCGAGTACTATTTCGACGGGTTACAGAGATGGGAGCATCGCTGGGAGAAGTGTGTAAAGTTACAAGGAGACTATGTTGAAAAACGCCGAGTACCATTAGTACGGGTTACAGAGATGGTTGCATCGCTGGGAGAAGTGAGTAAAATTTCAAGGAGACTATGTTGAAAGACGTCAGGTACTATTTGGATGGGTTACAGAGATGGGAGCATCGCTGAGAGATGTGTGTAGAGATACAAGGAGACTATGTTGAGAAACGCCGAGTACTATTTGGACGGGTTACAGAGATGGGACCATCGCTGGGAGAAGTGTGTAGCGTTACAAGAAGACTATGCTGAAAAACGTCGAGTACTATTTGGACGGGTTACAGAGATGGGAGCATCGCTGGGACAAGTGTGTAGAGTTACAAGGAGACTATGCTGAAAAACGCCGTGTACCATTAGGACGGGTTACAGAGATGGTTGCATCGCTGGGAGAAGTGTGTAGAGTTACAAGGAGACTCTGTTGGAAAACCCCGAGGACTATTTGGACGGGTTGCAGGGATGGGGGCCTCGCTGACAGAATTGTGTCCAACTACAAGGAGAGTATATAGAAAAAAAATAATATTAAAAATTTCTGAAAACATGTCTTAAATCTTTATTATGTGTGTCTGGTGGTTGGTCTGCGGACCTGCCTTGAGGTAATTCTGGCAAACCTACTTTTAGGTGATATTCGGAAATTTCCTTGTCAACTGTGAGTATTTGCTACTAGTCTAAATGTAGAATCACATGTGGTTTTTGTGATATTGCTGTTTCAAAAGTTGATGTAGGTCTACGCGAATTCAAAACTGTTCTGACATAATCCCTCCTTCACGGGTGTTTAGAAGATAGATAGTTTTATTCACCTTAGGATATACAATATTCACGGCTTCGTCAAATTTGTACCCATAAGAATAATATATTTCTTATGATAGTAATTATATAACACAATAGTGATTATAGTAATGCAGTAGTAATTAACAGAATAATAATACAAATAGTAATTAAGAATAATGCAACTTATGTCACATAAAATTTAATGTATTACATTTTAAGAACTAGGCTGTAAGAGACGTAATTTTTACCAAAAGGGTCAATATTTACTTTATTATTTAATTTTACTTCTTATAAACTCATCTGTTGTCTGTGACATTACTTTAAGTAGGATTTTTTACAGGTTTTCTGAATATCACAAGTACCACCTCCAAAGTTGCACAGGTATTTATTCACAAACATCATTTTAGGAAGCATTGATATGTTGATCATGTTTTAAGTATTCTTCCACTGTATAATAGCAACCTTCTCTTAAAAATGTTTTTACAGTCAGTTTGAACCTTTTTTCCGATGTTATACTTTTAATGCCATCGGGTAGTTTGTTATATAATAATACTGCTTTATGTTCGAAGCTATGTGTGAGTAAAGTTGTATTGTGGCTTATAATGCGTAGATCTGATTTACTTCTTGTATTATGTGTATTTATCTGCGAATTTGTTTCAAATTGAGCAAGTACAATTCCTGTCCTAACTAGAGCTTCATATATATATATATATATATATATATGTATATATATATACACAGGGTAATGGAAGTATTTTTAGCAGTTTAAAATATGGTTTAAAGCCGGTGGTAAAGAGTAAAGCAAGAAATTACTATTTCGGATTTCTGTGAATAAATGGAATGCAAAAACAGTTTTTGCTTGAAATACTTTACAGTGTTTCCAAAATTGGTTAGTTTAACTTTCAGGTAAGTTCTACCGCAGGCAGAATACTTTTTTGAGCGGGGTTTGGTATTTAGAATTTGAATGCTGGTTTGACGAAGTTAATATATTGTCATGTGTACTACACGTTTTCCATTTTAGGAGATGTAACTCTTTAATTATGTAATCGGGATTACTTAAACTGTTTATACTGGTTCGCATGTCGATTTCTTACACCAAATTCTCGCCATCTTGAAAACAGCACTAGTAATTCAAAACATAGCAAACAAAGCATAGAAGAACTAACATCAGATGCACAGATTAATATCAATAGAACAAACAAGGACTTCCTTTCCTAATAAGGGTGTGATCTGGAATATAGCTTCAATAATGTTGCAACCAAGAAGAGAAGACAGTTACAGATGGCTGATAGGGGCCATGGCTCACTGTGCAGCCTTTTCAAAATGAGTCTATTTAGGACACGAAAATAAATATTCTCTCGGAATCGGGCATAAAATGTTTCGGCGCAAATAGGTAACAGACGGATAGTGTTTCACGGAGATAAAGAACTTGCATAAGCAGATAAACATAGCGCCGAAGATAAAGGTCTGCCGAAACAAACAAACTGAGATAAATGTAAATTTCTGATCACATCTTGATTCGGTTTCTTTATTGTTCTGGAACAGTCTGGAACTATCAGATGAGGTATTTAAGGGAGCGAAGACTCGCCAAGAGGGGAGTCGTAAGCAGTAAACAGCTGAGCTGATGTTGTAAACAGATGTAATCAGAACGCTGTTTCTTATTGTCATCGACCTTAGTAGATTGTGTTGTGTATGTGACGTAATGTTGTTACGTGAGAATTGAGCAGTGTATTTATACGGAAGTAAAGAACATTTGGAATATCTACAACTCGGACTTCTAATTCTACGAACCCACAAAGTCACAATATTGTTATTCTCTTCTACAAACATCAGGGAAGATTATTTTGGAAATAACTCATTTTGTAAAATATCACCCCAGACTGCCGTTCTGGCTCCCTTTAAATGGGAAACAAGTGATGGTGTGTAACGTTTTTTGGTTAGGGCTGTTATACCTGTTTTTTGTAGTTATAACTGCTTTTTTATTTCTGCTGATGTAATGAACATTATTTTCCAATTCAAAAGTTACTTTATTATATAATGTTCTACATAAAATTAAATTTTGAGATTCTTTTATTATGGTAGGATGTCATCTCTGTTATAATTTGAAAAATGTATCTGTAGCCGGCTTTTTGGCGCTACGTCACGTATATTTTTATATTATTGAGGGACTGGTTTCGGGAGCCGTCTGCCTACAAGTTGTGGTACAGGTTATGCACCACAATTAATAATTTTAAGAACAGAGATTGGTAATTAGAATGTTAATACTGGAGAGGTTATGCACGGACCGACGAGTGTATTTACTTGCAGTAAATTACAATAATACACAACGTATCGACCTAATCCGGTCTAACCCGGCGAACCTCACGAACAAAATTCATGACAGAAGTGCGCAATTTTACAACTGATATGGAGGCGGGAAATGTAGTCAGCATCTCTGCACCTCCAGCCATAAGATTTGCATTCCTGAACTAGATCCGCTATCCATATCTGTTGTTGAGGCTCCACGCGATGCTGAGTGGACACCGTTTTAGTACCAAGGTTATCAAATCCGAACTCTCCTGAGATGATGTATCCAGGCGTACTTCGTTTCACGAAACCAGAGATGCAATAGTCCAGCCCCTGTGACGTGGCACAGAGTATCAAAGTGCTGTGAGGTAATATAATGAAGATCTCGCAGTTTTACCACTTTAAATAGAAGAATAGTTGGGGATTGCACAGAACCTTCATGTATGTAAGCAAGTCGTGTGGTCGTTGAAGGAGGTTCCTCCTCCGTGGAGGAGGGTCCTTCGACTCAAGCCATACCGGGAACTAGTCCCTTACTGGCATGGAGAAAGTTTTTTCGACGATGGTGGTTTAACGGTGGTGATCAGGGTAGGATGTGGTTTTATGGGTAGTAGGTAAATTTGTTGTTTTGGAGATATAATTAAGGTGGTTCTAGAACAAGTCTGGGTTTTTTGTATCGTTCTCCGGGGCCAATGTCGTACTCTCCATGTCCACGGATGAGGTTATTGAAACTGTTAGGAAGTTGTGAGTAAAAGTTGTGGGATAGATGGAGGATGTAGTCATATAATTTAGGGAAGGATAAGTCTTGGTGGATGTTTTCGTTTGGGATGTACCAGTCGGCTGCGACTAGAGACCGGAAGTATCGGTTTTGTAGGACTTGGAGTTTGGAGAGATGAGTTTTTGCTGCTATGCTTCAGACTTGGCATGCGTAAGTCAATGCTGGCCTTAGTATCTGTTTATAAAGCAGGAGGTTGTTTCGCAAGGCCAATGGAGAGTTTCGTTTGTACAGTGGGTACAACATGGCCATCTTTCTATTGACTTTATTAGCCAGTGACGTAATGTGTGCCTTCCAGGTAAGGCGCATGTCCAAGATAACATCAAGGTATGTTGCCTGCGATGACCATGGCACATCTGTGCCTCCCAGACGGAGGTTTGGGACATCTTGTATAGCTCTCCATGTAAACGTGATGGCTTGGGACTTAGTGGCATTGAGTTTTAATCGCCATGTGGTGAACCAGGCATACAGCATATTTGCAAAGTTCTGCGCCCTGCGCACTGCGATGTCATTTTTGCGAGATGCTGTTGTTATGGCTGTGTCATCAGCAAACAGGTAAAGGTTGCAGCCTATCAAGGTTGGAAGTGTATTGATGTATTCCAGGAAAAGTGGGGCCCTAGGACGCTACCCTGGGGTACACCTGCGTTTATGGCGTAAGGTTTGGAAAGGATGTCGTCCTTCACTACTACAGAGGATCGATTTTGGAGGTAATGGTGCAACAGATGAATGAGGTAGGAAGAGATGTTATAGTGTATGAGTCGGTGCAGAAGGTTTTCGTGCCATACAGAATCAAAGGCTCTGGAAATATCGAGGAAGAGGGCTGCATCATAATGCCTGTTATTAAACCTCTTCACCACTTCGTCCACAAGTCGAAGGAGCTGGTGAGTTGTGGAGTGTTGCCGCCGGAAACCAAATTGTTCTGGACGTAGCACCTGATGTTGATCCAGTATACTTTGGAGCCGCTTCTGAACTACTTTCTCGAACAGCTTGCTAATGGATGGAAAAGCCCGATAGGCCTGTGGCTGTTTAGATTCGTAGGATCCTTCCCTAGCTTGGGTAAAGTTATGATCCGTGCATGTTTCCATGCCACTGGGAAATAGGCTGAAAGCAGCAAGCTGTTAAAGAGATGCACCAAAAGTTGTAACCAGGATTGCGGAAGTGTTTTATAAGCAGCGTATGGCAAGTTGTCAGCTCCTTCCGCTTTAAAAGGGTCGCACAGAATTGATAATGGATCTCACTTCTGCAAAGGATGTTATGGGGACTTCTTCCACCGTATGTGGCACACTAAGATATCGGTGGACAGCTGAAGCGATTTCCTCCGATATTTCGTTATCAATTGATTCAGCTGGGTGAAAGGTAGAGGCTAGATGTTCAGCCAT
This sequence comes from Mantis religiosa, assembly GCA_030765055.1. NCBI lineage: Eukaryota > Metazoa > Arthropoda > Insecta > Mantodea > Mantidae > Mantis > Mantis religiosa. The sequence goes on from CM060948.1 coordinate 219,818,210, forward strand.
AAGTTCTACCTTCTCTCTTGCAGACTAGGCTACTCTACCGCCATCGATCAATGGATGGTCAGCCGACGGAATTTTCAATAAAGCTTTGGACATTCGCCAAAGGGATGAGTCCTTTGGATCGAGCGAGCACAATTTCCTCTCCCACATTTCATTGCTATATTCAGCTAGTTCGAGCTTTACCAGTTGGTGTAGCCGGTTCCATTCACGCTTGTCATCAGGGTTGCGAGACTGTTGAAAACGGCGTCGAGCTTTGTTCTTAGCAGCTATGAGACTGCGCAATTGAGATGGTAGGGGTTTCTGTCCATCGGATTTCAAACGCCTTGGTGAAGTGGCTTGTTCCATGGCTGAGGCCATAGTAGCGGTGATGGTGATGGCCAGCTGTTCCGCTGCTTCAACACTGTCACACGGAAGGATCTCAGCAGGTTGTTGCGCCATGATTTCAGAGTACTGGTTCCAGTTGGTGAAACGAGGATTTGCTCTGATAGGGGGTGCCTTGAGAGTGGCTCGGACTTGATAGAGGAAGAGGACGGGATAATGATCCGAAGTGAGTTCTGGGATAGTTAGAACTTGGGGTGACCGCGGATATTTTGCAGGATGGCAAAGTCCAACCAATCTGGTGGAAAATGGTCCCCATGGGTTATAGTGGGTGAAGTAGGAGCAAGTACTGCTAGATTGTGACGTTCAATATAGCGTTCCAATATATCACCTCTGGAATTTCGGAGAGTGGAATTCCACAGAGGACTCTTAACGTTGTAATCCCCCATTACTATTGTGGGAGATCCAGCTGCGAAGATCACGTCTAGTTCCCTATGGTTAAATGGTCTGCCTGGTGGTATGTAGACAGAGAAGATATTAAGCACACCCCTGTTAGTAGCAACCTGAATGCCGGTGACTTCTAGCAATCCTGTAGGAGGAAGGTGGAGGCGATAGTGTCTTATGGTACGGCTGATGTATACTGCCGTTCCACCAAAACCGTCAGCTCGATCAGTTCTATGGCAAGTCATACCTGGGATTGAGGCTTTCAGGTTACCAGACAGATGAGTTTCCTGGACCAAGAGTACTTGGATTTTGTTAACTGCGAGGAAGTTCGCAGTTTCCTTGAGCTTATTCCTCAAACCGTTCGCATTCCATGAACAGATTCGAAGGCTTTGCAGGTTTCCTATGACCTTATTGCTGTCCGTCATATTGTCCTAGATTTGTGAAGACGGTGTGTACCAGAATAGTAGATCGTAGTATGGATGCTGGTCGTTGAGCCGGTGCTTCGGCCAAAGTTATGGCAAAATCGGTTTGCAGGTGCTGCAAAAACTGTGCATTTGGGATGGCTGTGCAATGGGAAGAAGCTGAGGGTGTGGTTGATACTGGATGGTGTTGCACAGGGAGGTGTTGCTGAGCTTGCTGTCGTGGCCCTGAAGGATGTGGACGATTGACAGGAGCTGGAGGCAAGTTAGGAGTAGGCGCTGCCTTGTGGGGATTACTTGCAGCCTTTTTTGGTTGCAACTCAGTGTTTGGTTTTCTCGGTGCATTTAGTGGTTCCGCTGTGGTTTTGGTGACGGGACGATCGCTTGATTGACATTGGTTACTTTGGCCGTAGGTTGCACCTTTTCTATGGAGTTTTAGTGGCAGCGGCGTAACTCACATGCTGTACTCTAGTTGGAGGAGGTAGACCAGGGTATCGAGTACCCCTGAAAGTCCCTTTGGGGAGACCCATGGGGTTTGGTACTTTAGGAGCTGCATCAAACCCTGTGTGCCGCTCACTCTTATTCAGGTGCATTTCCACCCTAGCTTCCTGCCACACAGGGCATTTGGCATACCTGCAGGAATGTTCTCCGTCGCAGTTGCAGCATGTGGGTTTTGCGTTGATCAAGCCCACTTTAGGGCATTCTGCCCTTTTGAGTCCTGGTTCACCACAGAAGGAGCAGACAGGTTCCAGCCGACATCCAGCAGCACTGTCGGGCCCAAATGACCTTGTTGTCGACGGGCCCTAAAACACCACACACTCACTCACTCACTCACTCCAGCAGCACTGTGTGTAAACTGCTGGCAGGTTGTGCATTGCAGGGGTTGTGCCGGAGGACGATAGGATTCCACGCGGATGATGGCGTTGAACATCCTCGTCTCCTTGTAAATGGCTTGATAGTTGCCTTTTTTGCGCAGAGCAACTCGGAAGTGCGGAAGTAGTTGAGGAGTTGGACTACGATTTGATCGCAGTTGACCAACCCTCTCCACTGGATAGCTGAGACCCTTTAGCTGTGTGGTGCTGTCTGCCTCTGTGATATACATGGGCAGATCCTTCAGGGTGACGTAAAGTAACTTCTCCTCAGGCACTACTCTCTATGAGAAGTTTACGAAGCACCTGGTGGTCATCAGGTGTCTCTGGCAAGAAAGCAACAGTGCCACTCATGTTGCGCACGGAGTACTTTATGCTGGGGTGTTGTGCAGCTAGATGTGATGTGAGATCCCGTGCTTTGTTTGGGTCTCTCAGGAAAATTGGTGTTGTCCTGTTAGATCTGCTTACAGGAGCAGTGTTTATGGTTGTTGTGGGCGGTGCTTGTGGTGCTGGAGTAGGAGCTGCGGTGTAAGATGAGTCATCATCCATTGGAGTATCTGCAACTTGATTGCTGCATCTGCGCCGCTTTGTGTTGACTCCAGTAGTGGTTGATGCTGTGGGCTCTTCAGGGGAGAGAACAGCATAAGTGTTGGAGGTGACAATTTTGCTTGTTAATGGGGTTTGCTCGGGTTTGGCAGAGCGCTTGGCAACAGTGTGCCAAGTTGTAGAGGTGACTGTCTGCGTATGTTTACGCAACAGGTCAGTAATGGCACTGACCCGGGTACGGAGAGCCATGTACACCTGGAACTCAGCAATGGCGATGGTTTCGCTGGTTCCCAAAGATGATTGCACTAACTCATCAGCCTAGTTTAAGTACAAATTCCTCGCATCAAGCTCCTTTAGGAGGATGGCATACACGTCACTAGCTAGAGGTAGCGACGGATTTGTAATTAAATCCTTACCTAGGAAGGTGCGACTGTCAGCGCCTTCCAGGTAATAAAGAATGGTGGCGTCCACTGTCTCGATGGGAGATGTACAGGCGCTTGCTGGTTGAGACTCGGCGTTTACTGCGTCCATTTCTGTTGTTTGTTAGCAGCCAATGGGGAGCAGTAATATAACAACCAATCAGGGCGCGTGTGGCAAATGGAATGTCCAATCACGACACCCGATGTAAACGCCAATCACAGAACACTTCACAACCAATCAGAAGCCGCACTGGTTTTTGCGCACAAGAAGGGCCTTCAAGCCCTGCTGCACCTTTGTTTGTGTTTAGTGCACTTTTGTGCAATTGTAAGAGTAATTTAATGTATAATTTACTTACACATCACTAAACACCACTTCTGAATTATCCCATGTATAAGTAAA
>CM060948.1:219826621-219926621 GCA_030765055.1 Mantis religiosa
GAATCCAAAAGCTACAAATGGCCAGTGACAAAAGAGCAGTTAATCACCTACAACATTAAAGCTTTCAAAGCATTAACTGTGATGATTTAAGATGAAATATGAAAGTGACTACAGGAGAATAGTGAAGTGATACAGTGATGTGATATGAAAAGAAATAAACTAGAAATAAACTATGAAAAAGTGAGGAAGATAAACACAGTAATCAATGAGTGTGTATATGTATACTAAAACAAACTGATTGCAGTTATTCAGAACAAGGTATATAGTATCGCTTATGTGATGGGGCATGTCCATTAGATAAAAAAAAGTAATAATAAAAATAATAATAATAATAATAATAATAATAATAATAATAATAATAATAATAATAATAATAATAATAATAATAATAATAATAATAATAATAATAATAATAATAATAATAATAATAATAATAATAATAATAATAATAATAATAATAATAATAATAATAATAATAATAATAATAATAATAATAATAATAATAATAATAATAATAATAATAATAATAATAATAATAATAATAATAATAATAATAATAATAATAATAATAATAATAATAATAATAATAGTAATAATAATAATAGTAATAATAATAATAGTAATAATAATAATAGTAATAATAATAATAATAATAATAATAATAATAATAATAATAATAATAATTAATAATAATAATAATAATAATAATAATAATAATAATAATAATAATAATAATAATAATAATAATAATAATAATAATAATAATAATAATAATAATAATAATAATAATAATAATAATAATAATAATAATAATAATAATAATAATAATAATAATAATAATAATAATAATAATAATAATAATAATAATAATAATAATAATAATAATAATAATAATAATAATAATAATAATAATAATAATAATAATAATAATAATAATAATAATAATAATAATAATAATAATAATAATAATAATAATAATAATAATAATAATAATAATAATAATAATAATAATAATAATAATAATAATAATAATAATAATAATAATAATAATAATAATAATAATAATAATAATAATAATAATAATAATAATAATAATAATAATAATAATAATAATAATAATAATAATAATAATAATAATAATAATAATAATAATAATAATAATAATAATAATAATAATAATAATAATAATAATAATAATAATAATAATAATAATAATAATAATAATAATAATAATAATAATAATAATAATAATAATAATAATAATAATAATAATAATAATAATAATAATAATAATAATAATAATAATAATAATAATAATAATAATAATAATAATAATAATAATAATAATAATAATAATAATAATAATAATAATAATAATAATAATAATAATAATAATAATAATAATAATAATAATAATAATAATAATAATAATAATAATAATAATAATAATAATAATAATAATAATAATAATAATAATAATAATAATAATAATAATAATAATAATAATAATAATAATAATAATAATAATAATAATAATAATCTGCAGATATGGTAGCAAGATCGAAGGAAAGGTTGGAGCAGCAGCAATAATATTTAAACAAGGCGAGATTTTACACAGAATCAAAGCAAAATTACACCACAGATGCTCAAAGAACCAAGCTGAACAAGTGGCAATCTTTAGAGCATTAACAACACTGGAGGACATGAACATAGAAATAAGGAAAAGGACAGCTGCAGTATATTCAGATAGCAAAATAACTCTAGATCTAATCCGACACAAACCAAAACACATTTATCTAATAGAAGAAATTCAAAAGAAACTCAGAAGACCCACAGAACAGAAGTGGATAATATATTTTGCCTGGATCAAAGCACATGCTGGATATGTTGGTAATGAATTAGCTGGTAAACTTGCTAAGGAGGCTGCACTTGATAATGAGACTGACTATGCATACAGCAAAAAACCAAAAACAACAATTGTCAGTGAAGTTCAAGATCAAGTTATCCAGAATTGGCAAGAATAGTGGACAAATACAACAAAGGGAGCTATCTGCAAGGAGTTCATTCCATCAGTCAAAGAAAGAATGAGAACACAAATTAATTTAAATTTTGCTCTGACAGCAATGATTACTGGTCACGGATTAACAAAATCATACCTGCACAAACTTGGAATAATACAGGACCCAACCTGCATCTGTCTACAAGAACAGCAGAACAGTGGAACATCTCATATATCGATGCTGCAAACTAAAACAACAAAGGGACATAATGAAGAGAACCATCGAATCCAAAAGCTACAAATGGCCAGTGACAAAAGAGCAGTTAATCACCTACAACATTAAAGCTTTCAAAGCATTAACTGTGATGATTTAAGATGAAATATGAAAGTGACTACAGGAGAATAGTGAAGTGATACAGTGATGTGATATGAAAAGAAATAAACTAGAAATAAACTATGAAAAAGTGAGGAAGATAAACACAGTAATCAATGAGTGTGTATATGTATACTAAAACAAACTGATTGCAGTTATTCAGAACAAGGTATATAGTATCGCTGATGTGATGGGGCATGTCCATTAGATAAAAAAAAGTAATAATAATAATAATAATAATAATAATAATAATAATAATAATAATAATAATAATAATAATAATAATAATAATAATAATAATAATAATAATAATAATAATAATAATAATAATAATAATAATAATAATAATAATAATAATAATAATAATAATAATAATAATAATAATAATAATAATAATAATAATAATAATAATAATAATAATAATAATAATAATAATAATAATAATAATAATAATAATAATAATAATAATAATAATAGTAATAATAATAATAATAATAATTAATAATAATAATAATAATTAATAATAATAATAATAATAATAATAATAATAATAATAATAATAATAATAATAATAATAATAATAATAATAATAATAATAATAATAATAATAATAATAATAATAATAATAATAATAATAATAATAATAATAATAATAATAATAATAATAATAATAATAATAATAATAATAATAATAATAATAATAATAATAATAATAATAATAATAATAATAATAATAATAATAATAATAATAATAATAATAATAATAATAATAATAATAATAATAATAATAATAATAATAATAATAATAATAATAATAATAATAATAATAATAATAATAATAATAATAATAATAATAATAATAATAATAATAATAATAATAATAATAATAATAATAATAATAATAATAATAATAATAATAATAATAATAATAATAATAATAATAATAATAATAATAATAATAATAATAATAATAATAATAATAATATGTAGGTATATTAAAGTGTGATATTTTGTCGAAATCGTTAGAGATATTTTATAAAATTATAAACGTAACAAGTTTTAGTGAAGCTATAGTTACTGGTGTTGATGTAGTTTACCTTCTTTCTATAAATAAGGCGCAGTAACGTTAAGTAATATCGGAAGATAACTGAAATGTTCATATGAACCCAGGATCCATAAAGCGTAGAACTACCCAATATTCGTCTTCCAGAATAGGAGCTAACCCCGGGTAAAAAACCTTGTCAAGGTAACTAATTTTGACCGACATTAGAACTCAGGACCTTTTGACTGCTACCCCTGCGCTACAGCGGGGGATTTTAGTCCAAACGTGAATGACTGAGAAGCTACTTTTGAAATTTGTAATACTTACATTTATTCTTAAATATGAAGTAGCTATTCCGTTCTTGTAATGTCCTAAGCAGCCAAAACATTAAACGTCAAAACCAAAACATAGTGACCATGTGTTAAAACGTTTGGCTAATGCCATTTTAGTTACTTATACAAGGGTTATTCCGGGGATTCTTCTTATTCTGAAAGACGAATATTGGGTAATTCTACCCTTGTAAACGCTGGGCTCATTTGAACATAGGATCACCAATTTGATTTATCTTCCGGTAGGACTTAAGGTTAAAGTTCTTAAATGTAAGAAAAAAGTATAACACTGTCCCAACGACAGAAACTATATTATTACGAAAATTTCTTGCGTTATTGTTTTTGAGAAATATCTCTATAAAATTGATCCAAACACCGTAATAAATAGATGCTCTTGTAGTTGTATGCATTTCCCACTAAATGGCGGTAGTTTTCAGAATATCGGGGCTTGCTACACATAAATTGCACTAGGGGCAACATCTTATAACTGAGAACAGGATTTATAATTCTTTATAAAGTTTTGTATCAAACTGTAATTGTGTACGATACATATGTGTTAGATTTAATTCTATTTTGTGTATAAGTGAGCAAACAACGGTTATAAAGTATACTGAGTGAATGTTGGACTGACAAATGCTTGTTTGTGGAAGAGGAAGTACTCTTTAAATCGTATAAGAGAGCGCTGCGACCGACCATGTTTCGTATATATCATTCTCATACCCTGTCGCTTTTCTGAAACAATAGAATTATTAATTATAAAACAATTATTTGGAAACTTTGTACAACCACACGAGTTTTGAACTGTGTGACATTTTACAAAGTTTATGAGTATTTCTAGATATGTTATTTTGTGTCAGAGGAACACCTTTTCTATATGACATCTTCGACTTATGTGTTATAATTCTCATTGCAACATACAATGACTGTACGAGAAATTACGCGATAAGTGACAGAAAAACTCTTAATACTCAAAACATTTAATGCCTTTTGAAACACAGTTTTTGTCAATTACAGAAGGGAAAACGCCAGAAATCAACCTTATCCAGATAACTCATCCTGATGGAAATTCCACCTATGCTACAGAGGTGGGCTGTTGGTTCTGGAGTGAGTGAATTTTTTTAAGTTTCGAAAACATATATATTCCTCAATTGTGAAATCGTTGACGCATTACATTAAAGTCCCAAACATTCCAGGAAATTGAAAGGTCAAAGCCAACACGTAGTCACCAGGTGATAAAAGATTTGTCTACTGCATTCCCCTGCTGCCATTGTGTCTAAAAGGAATTATATACAACATTGACGTAACGAATCCCTTTCTGTTACCACATAGAGACACTGGACTTCTAAATGAATATAAACCGAAGGATTGAGACAACAAAGTGTACTGTGTAGTTGTTTATCTCGACAGTCTGAAGTATATGGTAACCTGTAATCATCATCAAAATCATCATCAATTGACACGGTTTAAGATGTCAAGGCTCGTTCCGGTCTCATATATTTAAAATTAAAAATTGTTTATTTAATTAAAAAAAATTGAAAAATGGGAACAGACCCATACGAATGAAATTGAAAAGATGTTTAAACGAATGTTAGTGACGAAGCAGCACAACTTATTTAAGTGAAAATTAACAGTAAATAAACCGAAAGAAATTTCGTTTAGAAAAGGTGTTCCTCTCAGACCTAATAAAACATCTGCTAATGCTTATGTAGTGGTATTACAAATGTCACACAGTACTTATCTCGTGTGCTTGTGTAAAAGATTCTAAATGATTGATTTATAATAATAAAGTTTAATGGTACCAAGGGGTATGTTGCAAGTACATGGGCGCAAAGGCTAAGCAACAAAAGAAACAAAATACTAATAAGAAGAACATATAGACAGATACTTTTACGGTATGCAGACGGAACTAAGACTACCCCCACGATGGTTTTATTCGTAATCCTAGGGATATGGCCGATGGACTTGATCAGAAGATATAGAGGTGCAGAATACTGGAGAAGAAAGAATATCAGGCAAAAAGTACGTGAAATAGTAGGTGAAGGATGACACACGGATACAAACTAAAAAGACACTATTACAGGAATGGCAAAACGAATGGGACATCATAGAGGAAGGACGTCGAGCATATGAATTACTTCCAACAATAGAGGAAAGACTAAGAATGAGCCATTTCAAACCGACTAAAGGACTAATCCATTTCATTAGTGGACATGGACCTTATGCCACCTACTTTAAAAGGATAGGCAGACGAGCGTCAAGTTTATGTACAGTATGCAGCATAGAGGACACACCAGAACACCACATTTTTGAGTGTCAAGAGCATCGAGAAGTGGATCACTTGAGAAAAGAACTCCAAGGAAAGACAACATGGGAAATCATAAGAGCTGTAGAGGATTTCAATAAGCTAGACGAGATATCAAATATTATTTCAACAAAAGCTTGGGAACAATATATAACTTCCAGGAAGTGTACACCAACAGAATGGGCTACACCTGCATCAACTCAACAAATAAGACGAGCAACTAGAATCCAAAGACGAGAGATGGAAGGAAATCTAAACATAGGAATGGATCCAATTGATGGAGCAACACCAGTAGAAGAAGACGAACAAGGATATTTTGGAAATTGAAATATAACTATAAATTGGGAGGAGAAGAGATAACCAACCAAGAAGGAGTGACTTAAAAGCGATAGAAATTTACGAGATATATTCGAAGATAAGAGAAAAATATTTACGCTAGTTTTGTAGGTTAGTTGACTGCAAAGTTTAGCAGTCATTTAGGCTATTGTTTCTGCACATAATTAAATGTATTCTCATAATAAATTTATAAAGATGAATAAGAAATAGTTAAAAGGTTCCGATATAGACACTAGGCATCAGGACATATGAAAGCAGAGTTTATTTATTTTGTATACAAATTTCCTACAGTCACAGCATTCAATTTGATATATACCAGATTTTGTATTAGATGGAATGGCATCTTTGATGTTTGAGCATATTAGGTTTTTTAAGGAGTAATGATTGACTGGTGCTAGTTGAATGTTCTGTTTCTGAACACTTTTTTGAGTTTATCAAAGGCCCATGGGTGGTAAGTGAATTTTTTTAAGGTCATCTTAGTTTCTGTAGCCTAGAGGGTTGTGGTTTCCTTTAGTAGCTTCTTCTTTTTTGTCTAATAATGATATGGGAAGCTATTTTTTGTGCTATTTCAATTACTTTTTTGTATTCTGTTTTGTATTCTTCTGTTATGAGAGGGATGTTGACCAGTCTGTGTATTAAACTATTGAAGATTGCCTGTTTGCGATATCTTGGGTTGTAGCCATTAGCTTTCATGTAGTTGTCTGTGTTGACAAAATATCTCCAGCTAAACCACAGAGAACCAGTTGATGTTCGGTTGATAATGGAGCAAAGTAGCCTCTAAAACATATTCCGGAAAATTTAAAAGCGTTGTTTAGTGTCATTCATTGACTCACCCTTAAATTGAATTTATTACAACACTGTTTTCAACACTTCCATGAAAGGGAAAAAAAGTACTCATTCTATTTCATGTTTATCACTGTTTTAATATTAGGCTGCAGGTGATGAAGTATGGTACCACCACCTGGTAACGTGGTGGTAGCATGTGTGCCTCATGTTCAAGAGGTCCCGAGTTCAAATCTCAGACAGGGTGAGTTACCTTGATAAGGTTTTTCCGGGGTTTTCCCTTATCCTGAAAGATGAATGTCGGGTTACTCTAAGCTCCATGGACCCAGACACATTTAAGCGTCATTTCATTCATTCCATTCATCGTCCGATATGACTTAACGTTGGAGGACGTAAATTAAAAAAAAAAACACCACCGGTTTTATTTCCTTTACAAAGGAACACATACTAAGGGTTTTTACTCTAGAAGTTCATGACTCTATGGGGTTGAGTCTGCAACCTTGGAAACCGGAGGTAGACATGGTGATTGTGTCTGAAGTCCTCTTTATTCCAAATAAATTTTGCATAAATGCTAAGAGATAGACATCTTACTGCACTATATGGGAAGAATTTGATACTATTCAAGTTAGCTGACTATAATTTGCAGTACAGAAGAGTTATATTTTTTCTTAAATTCCCAAATTGTTGCAGAGAAATGGCACAAACCACCATGAGTGTGTCATGCGATTCTCATTTTTAAGCTTAATGTAAAGAATTAATATTTGTAATAGTGACAAGCAAATATTGTTGATCTCTGCTTCGGTTAAAACACGTATGGAACACTAACACAGATCAGGAATCCAGTCCACGTACAAGTTTCCAATGTCCACGCACATTCAATGTTATACCTGTGTTTCAAATTAATGTACTAAGATTGTTAAATTTTAAATACAAATATAGTATTGTATAAAATATTTATGAGTGGATTACAACACTGGTAAAATACCTACTGCTCACCACATTGTAGTAATGGAAGATAGGTAAATTAAAGAAACAGTATGCCTATACTATGTAGTTTAAAAGTAGAGGTGATTAATAGGACAAGTAAGCCACCAAATTTTCTTTTTAAGACACTCTCATATATAAAAATCTGCCAGAAGCAGTTAGGGCTACCTACGTTTCAGTATCACAAGACTCTGTTATCCAGTTCATTTACACAGACTTGTCCTCCATGGTCTAGGGGAAGCACATTAGCCTCTGATTGAAACCGGGTGGAGGGCAATAGACCTTTTTGGGTGTAAAAATCTGCAGCATGGCTTCCTTAGGAAGGCAAGTAAAGCCCGTTATTCTGTAATGTAGATCTATGACATGCAAAAGAAACTCAATTCTGATAAAGAGGCCTAAATTAAATTCTAAATTCTGAGCTAAATTACACAGTACACATACACAGTACCTACAGAATGGAATGTTGAAAGCAACAGCAGTTTAAAGGAGGGGCCATAAATTAAAACACAACTTCAATACAAAGACTAACATAACACGTCCTAAATTTCCATAAGAAAGCACCCTGTCAACACACACACACACACACACACACACACACACACACACACACACACACACACACACACACACACTAACCTAGTGCCCGCCTTGGTAGCGTGTCTGCCTCACGTCCAAGAGGTCCCGAGTTCGAATCTCGATTAGGGTGAGTTACCTGGATAAGGTTCTTTCCGGGGTTTTCCCTCCTGATAGACGAATGTCTGGTAACTCTAAACTCCATGGAGCCCGGACTCATTTGCGCATCATTTCACCCATTTCATTCACCGTCCGATATGACATAGCTTTGGAGGACGTAAATTAACAAAAAGTAAAATAAAAATACTAACCTAAAATGGACTAAGACGCTGTCACCCTGTTCGTATAAACATACTAACCCTAACAAGCGCTAAATTTCCATAACATAGGACGCTATCTTTCATATGCACCCTAACTTAATCAGTTATCAGTGTCATACCTGGTTCATATTTGAGTTATTAATATTCTAATAGCAAAGTACAAATATATTGTGTTCTGTGTTTGGATTAAAACGTTAAGTCATGACCTCAACCCTCATAAGTTATAGTAAAGATATACTGAGAAATAACAGCAAAATCAATACTATGCATGTTATATGTAAATTAATAACATTTCAACACAAATGATGCTATATTTTGTGCTTTGGTTGAAACATACATGAAAAAACTAAAGACAGATCGCTGAATTCGATTGCTCACAACTTTCCAAAGATTTAAGAGAAGCAACAACAAATTCAATGTTATACTTGTCTTATATATATAAACTGTTAACAGTGAAATACAAATATAGTGTTGTGCTTTCTCCTTGTAATAAAATATATTTTCTACTTGGATTACAACATTGTTTCATTTTCGATCGCTCGATTAATTCTCTCTCGTCGTCTGCTAGTAGGTAAATGAACGACAAACTGTTTAGTGGTGTTACTTTTATTTTTGTTTAAATATATACATTCAAAACAGTATTATACAAGAGCTATTTATTTCTTTAATTTCACGCACTCCTTCATGAAGCTTCTTTATCTCGTTATTCTTCTGGCTTAATTGTAGCTGTTGCTTCAACCGAAATTCCGAATGTTAATTAACTGAAGACTCCAGTAGTTCCATTACTCTTGGCTACCTTTTTGGAGTCGTTACCCGAAAAAGGCAATGCTGGTGATGAATCGTTACTGAAGCTGTCAATTTTTATAGATTCTCTATCACATTCCTGATGTTCACTAACGACTCATTCATTAGGGCCTCTCGTATCCGAGATACACCGTTTGTGGCGACTTACTATTGTAAGTACTTAAGTCCCAGGCTTTATCATTTAACTCTTATTATTTTAGTTAATTGATGGAAATTAATCATTTCTCCACACTAGCCGTATATAGTCTAATATATTTGACGGATATAGTCAACATGAAAAATTAATGCCATGGCCGGGATTTGAGCCCCTAGTGGTCTACCAGGGAAATATACGAGTCAACTGGAGAATTCAATGTCAGGACGGCACGTTGGCCATGATAGCTCAAAGGTTAAGAGTGACTGGACGGAAACCAGGAGATCCGTGGTTCAAATCCCAGCCATGCCATGAATTTTTCATGTTGACTCTATCCATCAAATATCTTAGCCTATATACGGCTGGTGTGGAGAAATGATTAATTTCCATCAATTAACTAAAATTACTGTTTTTTGTTTGGATCAAATTTTTTTCACTTTTAATGGTGAATTTTTAAACAAACTTCTGACTTAGGAATGGGTAATACTCGTTCACGTTTTCTTGCTGATCTTTTTATGAGATTTTTCAAAATTAAAATAAACAAAATTAACATATTGTTAATGGTTTTAATAAAGATTTTATACAAAAGAAGGTTTAAAAATTTAGATATCAAAATACTGTTAGTAATATTTCTACTCTTAAAAAAAAGACGATTATAATTTTAAAAAATTTACTTACCATGCTTGGGTTGATAAACATTTTCAAAAATTTTTAAAGAAGTTGGTATAACTTAAGTTCCTCAAAATAAATATAGTATTAAAATTTACTACAATTTTGTAAAAAAGATAAAATTCCTAATAATAAAAAATCTGGTATTTATCAATTTAATTGTTTAGATCGTGATCAGGTTTATGTTGGAAAGACGAAACGTAATTTGGAAACCAGAAAGAAAGAACATTTTCGTAACATTAAATATAAACAAACTGATAAATCGGCCGTAGCAAATTATTTTTGGTCATTTAACCATGAAGTAATCCCAAAGTTAAATTATTGAAACAATTAAATGGTCCCATAGATTCAATAGTTTGGGAAAATATATTTATTTTAAAAAAATAAATATTGCGTAATGAATTTTGACATACCAGCAGTTGATTCTGTTTTTAGGTTTGTTTCGTCTTCAGATGTTGGTAATGAAAAAACATAAGAAAAAACATGGTAACCGAGATTTCCTTGACAATGGAGGAACTTGATGGACTGAGGACGCAAGCGATTTGCTTGTGAAATCGATTTCCATTAGAAAGAAGAAAGAAGTATTAACATCAATTTCTTAAGATAAGTGGAGCCTTAGTAGCAAATATTTATATTTGTGTAATACTATAACATGAATTCCAAAACAGAAGTTGAACCATGCACGTCACGGGGGTGACGCCCAGATTCGGAAAATGGCAATGTGACGTTTAGTGTGCCTACCGATTCTGGAGAGTGCCAGTATACTGAATTATTTGGTTGACTCAAGTTTGAAAGTTGAAGCCACAGATTAATACCAGATGGTGAACTCTATGGTAGGGGTTGGTTCCACGGGGGGCGCTTTCCTGATGTTTCGGGTGCGACTTTGTTGTAACTAACGAGTATAACTGGAATTTTGAATATACAAAGAACCACATGTCCCCCTCGGTAGCGTAGATGGTAGCGTGTCTGTCAGACATTCAAGAGGTGCCGAATGCAAAGCTCAGTCAGGGTGAGTTACCTGGATAAGGCTTTATCGGTAGTTCTCCCTATCTGAAAAATGAATGCTGGGTAACTCTAAGCTCTATGGACTCTGGGGCCATTTGAGCATTGCTTCACCCATTTCTTTCATAGTACAAAATGACTTAAAGTTGGAGGACATATATTAACAAATATAATTTCCTTTTTAGTTCTGTTAAATATCACCGCTTCACATATTTTAAATTGCATTAATAAGCAAACACGATAATGGCACAACCACATCAGAAACTTGCTACAGACTATTTGTGGATACTGGAGACTACTCATTACAACCTATTTCTTCTAGCAAATACAGAATTTCAATATGCAACACAACTGTTATACAAGTAGGTTATCAAATTCCATTCTGGAGTTCAGGTGCTTGTATGTTCAGAACCCAACCAAATTGACAAACTTTGATTAACATGTATATACAGTCTTGAGTAATATCAAACTCACAAGTGGCTGTTCCTAAGATTGAAACAGTTACTAGACTATATTAATAATATGAAAATAACATAGGTATTCATCATCATCATCATCATCATCATCATCATCATCATCATCATCATCATCATCATCATCATCATCATCATCATCATCATCATCATCATCATCATCATCATCATCATCATCATCATCATCATCATCATCATCATCATCATCATCATCATCATCATCATCATCATCATCATCATCATCATCATCATCATCATCATCATAATCATCATCATCATCATCATCATCATCATCATCATCATCATCATCACCATAATCATAATCAATTAACGTAGTAAAAAAAACTCGAAAACCCAAACACCAGATATGGAAAATTTACATTTCATCCAAAATACTTCAAAAAATTTGAAAAGATATTTAAGAGCTTCAACATAAAATTAGCCCCTCAAAACAAACACAACATCTGCAACTTACTAAACCACCCTCTAAAAAATAGCACACCGAAAACTCAATTATCAGGCATTTACCAAATGAGTTGCCAGGATTGTGACAAGATATACATTGGTAAGACCAAAAGGAATCTAGGAACAAGAATGAAAGAACACTTCAGAAATATTAAATTCAAACAAATGGACAAGTCGGCCGTAGCACATCACTTTTGGTCTGAGAATCACAACATAAAACAAGAAATAGAACTGATCAAACAGGCAAAGAAACCTCTGGAACTACAGATTTGGGAAAACATATTTATTACGAAAAAACAGGACCTCTTGATGAATTTTGAAATTCCCGCGGTAGATGACGTCATCAAACTTACCAGGACGTTAGATGGCAGCACAACACCAAGCCAGATGCAGACACCGGATGCATCATCAGTCTACCACAGAGCTGACGATAGGGGAGAAGTCCCCAGAAACTAGTCTTCATAAAAAACTTGTAAGTGGAGAAAAGTATATACAAGGTTGACTCACTTGCCTAATTTTAGTAATAGTTTCATTGTTCATAGCAACCCTAAATGATATTCCCATAATAAAGTTATAGATGTCACTTAATGCTAATACTGCATGTTGGCTTAATTTGGAAAGGTAGAATTGGAGTGAAAATTCAATGTCATGTGCAGGTTTTGAGCCATGGACTTATATCATTGCTGTAACAAGCTGAGCTCCATGGCAACATGCATAAAAACTGTCCAGCTGACACACATTTTTCTCAGTGACCCTCAGTGGCAACTATGCATCTTGTGGGCTTAGCATTAACAACAATTAGATTGGTCAATATTAATTAATTGTTCATGACACATCATGTTTGTAACCTATGTATGTGTCTGTGTGAAAATAGCATTTTAAAGAAATTATTGTTTGAATGAGTAGAGCCGGACTGAAAATTCAATGCCATAGCCGGGATATGAACCATGGATCTCTCGCTCTCTGTGCAGTTCCTCTAACCCACTGAGGTACTATGGCCAACATGCCGACATGACATTAAATTCTCCAACTGACTTGTATGTTTCCCGGTAGACCAAGGGGTTCTCTTCCATCAAATTATTGCTTGTTTTGCATGTAAATGAAGTATATGTTTCAACTCTAAAATGGTGTTCACAGAAATCTGAAAATTCAATGCTTTATTAATAAACATTTGTAGTATTTTTTTCTCCACCCTGCGTCACTTATTTTTTTTTCTAGTTGGACCTTCAAGATTGAAAATGGAAGTAAAGCTGAAAATTGAAAGGTCAGTAACATAATGTGAAAAAAAAGTTAATACAAATGGTTTGTTAATTTGGAAGTCACTTTTACAAAATTTCTCCAAACATGTGTTAGTGCTTTATGTTTACCAAAATAATGGAAACAGAGGCAAATCAAAAGAAAAAGGAAAAACATGAGTGTCATTTTTGCCTCACAGAATTCTTTGAGTTAAAAATTTCATAGGAAAAACTCATTTCTACTGAAAAAAAAAAGTCTATATAAGTCTATAAAAGTCTCCAAAAAGTCTTCAAATAGCACAATATTACTTTGGTTCCACAGAACAAATTAATGTACAACACCTTTTGAAATCACATATTACAAAGGAAATACCCACAGACAAAAAAATCAGGTGTGTACCGGATAAACTGCAAAGGCTGTGACAACTTTTACATTGGAAAAACTAAAAAAAAGTTGAACATTAAGCTTAAAGAGCATTTTAGGAACATCAGGAACAAAGAAATAGATAAATCGGCAGTAGCGTACCATTTTTGGAAGGAGAATCATGATAAAGAACGAGAAATACACTTATTAAAAAGTGTCCAAGGTCCAGCTGCATTAACCATGTGGGAAAAAATCTTCATAAAGAAATATGAAAGAAAATCGTTTAATTTCGACACTATCTTTGAAGAAAATCCAAACTTCAAGTTGATCAAAATACCAACAGAGACACACCTATCACCACCAAGGAATTCACCAAACCAACATCTATTAGTCGACAACAGCTGATGATGTTAGGAAGATCCTAACGAAACATGTTCTGGGTAAATACTAGCAATAAGTGGAGCATTGAGTATTAGTTTGACTCAAAATTATATTAATTTTGTGCTTCATTGTATCATAGTCCTTATACATTGGAACAACATCTGAAGTTTATATAAATTACCGGTTTGAAAGATACACTGTTTCTCTCTCTCTCTCTCTCTCTCTCTCTCTCTCTCTCTCTCTCTCTCTCTCTCTCTCTCTCTCTCTCTCTCTCTCTCTCTCTCTCTCTCACACACACACACACACACACCACACCGAGTCATATCTTCATCAAATATTTGTATGGATCAGAATACTTCCTCTATCTACTATAACTAGATAGTATAGGAAGAACATTTTAGATAAGGACCCATATGTGAGGATTCAAAATTAAAATTCTGATTCATACCAAGCTTGGTATTTAAACTAATATCTTCCAGGATGTGATGAAAAATTTGCACAACCTAGCCTGTACGAGGATTTTGTTGTTGCCAAAAATGGCCGTAATAATGTTTATTTCAGCATTATTTTTAAAATAATGACAAACTGCTTATCTTCTCTTTTATGCGAATAATCCATCAGGCCAGTGGGGAAGCATGGCATGTGCTTTACCGAAGCAGCTCCTGTATGAATGCAACTCATGGACTTGGGTTCAAAATTGTTGCCTATATAAGTTAGTGCCTCCATAAATGTCATACCATGCTTCGCTCCTGTATCAAGCCCTTCTTTCTTAATTTTGTGTAATTATAAAATCATAAAGTGACAAATGTTTACCCAAGAAAAACATGTAAAATCTCCTCTTCTATTAAAACAGTTTTTTTGTTAAATCACTTTTTTTCTGAGCCTTGAGAAACTGTTTACAGAATATTATTGATTGAAATTTTCCAATATTTCAAGATGCACACTTTGAAAAGTTTGATTCTGATCATTTCATGCAACAACTATTCAAAATATTAATGCATATAAGTCTTCAACTGTCATATTAATGTTCTGTAAGCTTCTATGTAGCTACATTAAAAAAATATATCAAAATCTTTTGGAAAACACTTTTCATGATAAACAAACAGTGTAAAAGTACTTATTTTTCTTCTAATAATTTGGATAATGTAATAAATTATAAAAAAAATAGTATTACACTTGCTTTTGTTTTGTTTTAAGTGGTATAGACTTTAAATTATCTGAAAGAGGAGCAAAGCAAGTCTATATATAGTACTTGTAAATATTTTGTTTACAAATGGGCAGTAATACAGAAGCTTCATTTAGATGTGATGTAATGAAGAAATTTTTGTCACTAGCATGCATGGAGTTGCTTCTTAAATTTAAGTGAATAGATTACTCATAAAAATTATAAAATAATGACATAGCCTTTACCATAGAAGGAGTTCTAAACAATCTCCTTGTGCTGCTAAAAATCTCTCGCAGCTTTAAAAAAAAATGGCATTAAAATTCCTTAATTTTTGGCCATATAAATAAAACTAATGCAGGACAATAAATCAGTTACTAACCTTATCCAACAACAATTGAAAATCCTGAGACAAGTTATGTTATAAGGATTTAAATTTAAAAGTTTAGAGGTATTTCAAGCTGAGGTTTGCCAAATTTCTGATCCCAGTGCAAGTTTCTCAGAAATTTCTTTGGACCACATTCTTGCTTTTCTCCAATGTTATTGACTTCATGCTCTGTAATACAGTGATTTTCTAATGGTTAATTATGAAAAACAGATCCATTTCCCTAAATTTATTAAAAAAATTATGAACCAATTCTTTGTATGTATACCAAAGATTTTGTATACTAAAGTACACAGACTTTTTGGCATTATAACAGCAGTAACACTATAACTTAGCTACAGAAGACTGATACCTCTCACCGGATGAGAGATGATGTGAAATGGTAATGGAGAAGAAATGGAGGGACAGGAAAATTGGGGGATGTAATTATCACACCCAGTATTCACCTGGCAACCCGGGAAACACCCTGAAAAAAACCAATGAGTCAGGTAGGTCAGCCACGGGAATTGAACCCGGGCCTCCTGAATGTAGGCCATAGACGAAACCACTTGAGCTATGCTGCTCAGTTATGTTATTGGAAGAAATTGGTGCATAAAATTTCTACACCTTAAGTAGACAGATATTTAGATTGGAAAGCTAACATAAAGTATATCATACTTAAATTCAGCTCTGCCTATTATGCTATCTAAGACTGGTTAAATAGTGCATTATGCATATTTTAACTCTATTACGGAATATGGAATATTAGTTTGGGGAAACTGTTTAGAAAGTGAAATTATGCAAAAGAGGGTTATAAGGATCATTTCTAACAGCTATAGCAGACACTCTTGCAAAGATCTTTTTAGAAAATTGAAGTTATTAACCCTTTCTTGCGTGATCCTAAAATTTTTTATATGTAATTAGCCTCATTTATAACAATGAGATTTATAGAATAAACACTACACAAACGTGTAACATTCATCATGCCAGTGCTAAATTTTCTTGCTTCGAGAAAGGTATGTATTAAAAAACCGTAAAAATATTTTACGCTCTTTCTAATGAACTTAAAGAACAAATTGATAATTTCAGTACTTTTAAAACTGCTGCTAGAGAGTATCTATTCTCAAAATCATTACATTCTACACAAGGTTATCTGAATGACAAATTATCCTGATAATGCTTATGTAGGTGTGTAAATAGAATCAAGCTCTTCCAATGACAAATCCTTGGCAATTTACCTTTGATGCCTGTTATAGAGCTATTTTAATTTGTCTGTATTGAAGAACTGACAATAAATGCCAACCATTGAAAATCCAATATAAAATATTGAGACGTACTGGCAAAAGCTAAGTGAAAGTTAAAAATAAAATGAAACTACCAAATACTATTTCTAAATACACATTTGCTAGGCTCCTAATTGCAGGTAGTGTTTGAGTTCATATCATATATAATTATCACTGCCTTGTATTTTATATTTCCTGTATATAATGCATCTTTTATGTTCCTTATTCAAGTATAAATGATATTAAGCTGTATACTTCTTTGCTATGTTCAGTGATCATCAGCGGTACAAGTGAATTCACTGAGTGCAAATCAATCTAATCTAATTTAAACAATAGGGATTGTGGACTGAAGGCTGAAATACAGCCAATTGATTTTAGTTAATTGATGGAAGTTAATCATTTCTTCATACTAGTCATATATAGGCTAACATTTTTGATAGTTAGTCAACATGAAAAATTCAATGGCATGGCTGGGATTTGAACCACGGATCTCCTTGTTTCAGTCCAGTCTCTCTAACCCATTGAGCTACCATCGTAAGTACTTGAGTCCCAGGCTTCATCATCTAACACTTATTTTAATTATGCATTGAATTTTTCATGTTGACTCTATCCATCAAAAACCTTAGCCTACATACGGCTAGTGTTAAGAAATGATTAATTTCCATCAATTAACTAAAATAATAAGTGTTAAATGATGAAATCTGGGACTCAAGTACTTACGATAGTAAGTTGCCACAAATGGTGTATCTCAGATGCGAGAGCCCCTAGTGGTCTACCGGGGAAATATATGAGTCAAATGGAGAATTTAATGTCAGGACGGCACGTTGACCATGGTAGCTCAGTGGGTTAGAGTGACTGGACTGAAACAAGGAGATCTGTGGTTCAAATCCCAGCCATGGCATTGAATTTTTCATGTTGACTCTATCTATCTAAAACTTTAGCCTATATACGACTAGTGTGAAGAAATGATTAACTTCCATCAATTAACTAAAATAATAAGTGTTAAATGATGAAGCCCATGACTCAAGTGCTTACGATAGTAAGTCGCCACAAATGGTGTATCTCGGATGTGAGAGCCCCTAGTGGTCTACCGGGGAAATATATGAGTATAATGGAGAATTTAATGTCAGGATGGCACGTTGAACATGGTAGCTCAATGGGTTAGAGCGACTGGACGGAAACCAGGGGATCCGTTGTTCAAATCCTGGCCATGGCATTGAATTTTTCATGTTGACTCTATCAACAGCCAATTGATTCTGTCAAAAAGTGTATTTTATTTCCAGTAGAGGACAATGCAGTCTGATTTTTAAAAGAAGGTGCATGACAGTCTTCAGCTTTGCAATGTGATGAGCTGGATTGTTGCCAAGAAGGAGGTAGCAAGTTATAAAATATCTTTCTGTTTACCTTCTCATTTCTCAGAACATATTGTCACCCGAACATCAGAATTCTCGATAGAACCAGCTGCAGAAAGTCATAATATAACTAGTGTATCTCATGTCAGCAACAACATGCAAATATAAGCTGTATTAAGCTACTTTAAGAACAAGATTATTTTAATTTCTTATTATGAATTCACTGTATTGTTATTGTTATTTTGGTGGCTCAATTGTTAGGCACTGACCTACTGATCCCAAACTCGATGTTTCAATTCCAGCCCATTCAAATGCTTTTTGTTTATTTGTTTAACTTCCTCAAACATAAGTCATATCAAGTGATGAATGAAATGATGCTCAAATGAGCCCAGGGTTCATAGAGCTTAGAGTTACCCAACTTCATCTTTCAGAATAAGGGAAAATCCTGGAAAAACCTAATCGAGACAACTCACCCTGACCAAGATTTGAAATCAGGATCTCTTGAACGTGAGGCAAACATGCTACTCCCATACACAGTAAAAACAACAGCCCCATGTCAGTAGATTTGAATGAATGAATTTCTTTAATTCCTTTAAGTGGAACATAGGGCCTGCTGAACTGCGCAACCTCAAGGCACATAGGCAATGGGTTGAAGGTCAGTGGTTTCCTGATCAGGGAGATTCTGGGATGAATGATCAGCCCAACGCCGGAAGTGAAAGTACGAGAGAGATAAGGTGATAGGAAAGATGATGATGGAGCAATCAGTGGAATGCTGGTGGGCGAAACCAGAGGAATTGGAGAAAACTCACTCCAGCGTCATGTTGTTGTTGTTTTCAAATGCTAGGCTTTGGCAATGAAGCCATTAGCTCTCTTGCTCTCCAATATTTCTGTGTAGTGGGTCCGGCAGGTAGGGCTACACAGGTTAAAAGATGTTCTTCAGTCATTTCCTCTTCTTTGTTGCACAGAGGACAATTTGGACTTGTATAAATTCATATTCTGCGTAAGTGTTTGGCCAAATAATCATGTTCCATAAGTAATCTAAAATTTGCTACTGCAGCTTTATGTGGGATTTCTGGAATAATTTCTGGATTTTTAATCAAAATGTTCCATTTTTATCTTTGGCTTTGTTAGATATTGATTGGTTTTGTTTGTTTGTTTTTATGGACGTAAAGGGTAAGTTTTTACTTTTGTTCTGAACTAAATTTGCACCTTTTTGGCAAGAAAATCAGCTGATTCATTTCCAGCAATTCCACAATGTGCAGGTATCCACTGTAATATAATTCTTTTCTGTAGTTTTTGAAGTTGTTGGATCATTTTGTGACATTCTTTAATTTGGATTGACCTCATTTTATATGAACTTATTGCACATAATGCTGCTTTAGAATCAGAAAGTATGATAGCATTTTTGAATTTATCTATTCTGTATAGAAGGTGTTGGAGTGCAATATGAATAGCTGTTACTTCAGCATCAAAATTTGTTGTGTGATATCCTGCTGGTTGATAGAATGAGAACAGTGCACACTTAATTCCTCCTCCTGAGTTGTTGTCCAAGTTAGATCCATCTGTGTAGATATGTAACCATTCTTCAGGTGGGTATCTATTGTTCACAGTTTCTAATGCTAGTGCTTTTAGTACAGGTTTGGAAGTTTCAGATTTTACAACTGTTTGTTCTAAATCTAACTGAATATTAATTGGTTCAAAAATCAGTGGGTTTTCTTTGATTAAAATGTTTTCTTTAGAATTAGGAAGATTCAGATCTGTTTTTAATTCCGTAACTTTGTGTAGGAAACTTGTTTGTGTTTTCATCTTGATTGATTGTAGTAATCTTTTCTCCCATTTTGTTGTTTTTAACCCCAACATTTCTTCATGTTGTATTAGTGCCTACTCCTCTAAAGTTAGATGTATTGGATAGTTCCGAGTTAAGGCTTGCATTGCCGTGATTGGAGTTGATTTTGCTGCACCGGTTATTAGTCGCAGGACCTGATTTTGACATACTCTAGGTGATTTATGTTAGAACTGTTTGCTGTAATTATTACCTCTGCATTATAAAGAAGTATTGGCTTGATGAATGTTTTGTATGTGGTGTTCAGTGTCTCCCGATTACTGCCCCACTTGACTCCAGCTAATCTTTTCAATACTGAATTTTTTTTTGTAGACTTGTTTACTACTGCTTCAATATGTCTCCAAGATAATTTTGAATAAAAAATTGTTCCTAAATATTTTGTTTCAGATTTAACTGTATTGGAACACCACAGTGAAGCGAAAAATTATTAAATTTTAGATGAGTCGTATTTCTTACACATCTGCTTCACTTTCGTACCTATTTTGAGGACATGTTTCGCAAATCTTCGTTTGCATCTACGGCTCTTGTGCGACTGACGCTAGATCCAGCGTTGTGGGTAATTCTGGGGTTGTTGCTGCCATCTGTTGATTTAGCGATGAACTGAAATGTGGGATTCTCTTCTAGCGGGATTTCAAAGTTCATTAGTTGGTTTTTATGTTTTTCTATGTATATCCTCTCCCATATGACGAGTTCACTATGTTTTTGTACGTATTTTAGTAATTCTGTGCTATCTTCAATTTCATGATTTTCAGACCAGAAATGAGCTGCTATTGCGGACTTATCACTTAAGATACAAAAATATTGATAAGTCCGCAATAGCAGCTCATTTCTGGTCTGAAAATCATGAAATTGAAGATAGCACAGAATTACTAAAATACGTACAAAAACATAGTGAACTCGTCATATGGGAGAGGATATACATAGAAAAACATAAAAACCAACTAATGAACTTTGAAATCCCGCTAGAAGAGAATCCCACATTTCAGTTCATCGCTAAATCAACAGATGGCAGCAACAACCCCAGAATTACCCACACCGCTGGATCTAGCGTCAGTCGCACAAGAGCCGTAGATGCAAACGAAGATTTGCGAAACATGTCCTCAAAATAGGTACGAAAGTGAAGCAGATGTGTAAGAAATATGACTCATCTAAAATTTAATAATTTTGTTTCAGGTTTGTTTTCTTGAACTGTAGATTTAGTTTAGGGACTTTCTTTTTTTTAGCTAAATATTTGGAATGTTGTTTTATCAGTGTTTATCCCCAGCGTCATGTTTTCCACCACAAATCTCACTTTGCAGTCATCTGGGATTGAACCAGAGCCACCTTGGTAAGAGCCAAGCGGTCTAACCACTCAGCCATAGCGCAGATGTCAATAGATTTACTGTCATGTAAAAGAGCTCCTGTGGGACAATGGCAAACCAACTCTTCTGATATAATCCTGGTGATTGCCAATGTCATTAACAAGCAAAATAATTTTTGAACTGCATTGTTACATCTTCATAGGTTTTATTCTTAGCCTCTCTCTCTTTCTCTCTCTCTCTCTCTCTCTCTCTCTCTCTCTCTCTCTCTCTCTCTCTCTCTCTCTCTCTCTCTCTCTCTCTCTCTCTCTCTCTCTCTCTCTCTCTCTCTCTCTCTGTCTCTCTGTCAAGGTAAATATTGTATAAAAAGTACATTTGTGAGCACTTAACACAAATGTACTCAAATCCCAGGCCATGGAGAAGTTTGTTGAAACAGTTAAAGCTTCACTCAAATAGGTCTGTTTCTTTAAAGAGAAAATGCTACACTGAAATTTAAACACTCAAAATGGAATGAAACAACAAGGCCATAGAAGGCATTTTCCAAGTGGGATGTACATCATATTCAGTTTTCAAACTTACCCCTTAAAGGAAATAAGAGTATATTATAAATTCTATCCCCTTTTTGAGCTTTCATTTATTGCTTTTGAGAATAGATCCTTTAGTGCTGATAAAAACTGAGTCTGGAAAATAATTAATATTGTATGACCTTATCTAATACCATTTTGAACAATATAGCATATCCACAAAGTTCCAATACAATTCCTGGTTGGCTACAACACAATAAACATTATACTGGGATAGAATAAGAACTTGCAAAGCCTAATTCCACCATATTTGCAGAAGGACAATGGGGGGAAAAAGTTTTGCATTTATCTGACCCTTTTATTCATTCTTCAACAAACTATTGCTACAAAAACTCATTTGGTACTTCTTCCTCGTGATATATTTTCAACACACATTTACGAACTCATTTTTTGTATAAGAATGCAGAAGGCTATAGCGACAGTAGATTTTTAAGAAGCTGATCTCTGCGCAATGACTCTTGGAAACTGTTAACACCATAAAATACGATATTGTAATCAAATACAGCCTTCTTTTTTTTTAAAGCTAAAAATAAAAGTTTCCAAGTAAGAAATTTGAGGAGGATAGGAGTTTTAAAAGTTCTGTGTCGCATCCCAGGAACATGATTATCATGTTTGGTATTTAAAAATTTTTCACTTCTGTATTATGTTTCTCTCTCTCTAACACACGCACACATGCCCACAAAAAGAAAAAAAAAAATCATGGTGCAGTTGTACAGATTTTGTTTCAGCCATTCCAGAACAAAGAAAACCTTCTCTTGTGGTGTCCACTTTGCTATATTTGCACACTGTAATCGAACCTAATTGTGTAATCATTTTTGTCATTGTCATTGTTGATTTAAAAAATTCAAAGAGATCTACTGATCATATGTAACATTTTAGTTATCTAGATCTGAAACAACTGCAGTTATTAAACTTTTAATATTAAATATAATTGTCATACACCTTGTGCATGTGTAAATGGACCTGCTTAAGCACACTGCATAATGTCACATTATGCAGGAGATAGCTGAGTCAGTGCTGCCACCCTGGGAAATCCAAATTTCTGATTTTGATTTCTTGGTATATTTGAGTTTTACTATGTTGTAAGAGTAAGCTGATTTCCATCATTCAGACTTTTATCGATTATAACTAAAGAAAACATTTTATCTAAGAAATTTGTAATAAGAGTTAATATGCAATTTTGTGCTAGAAAATTAAATTATTATGACAAGAAGAAGGAATTTCCTAAAGAGTAGCTAAGTGTACTGTCCATAAACCTTGTACTGTTTATCAGATGTATACTCCATGCCTTTTCATATTTTATTTTTTCCTGCCTCCAAATTAAGCTAGTAACGATAGTACAACATATGGGATTCATACCAATTGTCGAAACTAATGTGAAAAAAGTAGCTGGTAGAACTGATTTTCCAGAACCACACAACATGAAACATAGCATGCATAACGAACACTAAAATTATGCTGCATCACATCATTTCTTATTATACAACACAAAATCAAATGCATAAATGAGGCCTTACATTATCTTTGGAGTTGTAAAATAAAATATTTCCATTTTAAATTACAAGAGGAGAGTTTTACTCAACCAATGACTGTTATGGACAGCAATTATTAAACTCTATGTGTACAACTACGAAACAAGTAAGACCATGATTTTTATCATGTGCAATTTTTAGTTTTAATATGCTATTGATTACTGGATGATATTTAAAAAATTCATCATCATCTGTATCATCTGTATCATCTGTGAAATTCACTTGTCAATGGGTGTTTCAAAAGCACTCGAAAAATCTACTTGCACACAGATTTCAAATTCATTCTATATAGATAGAGTCAGCATGAAAAATTCAATGCCATGGCCGGGTTTTGAAACACAGATCTCCTGGTTTCCGTCCAGTCACTCTAACCCATTGAGCTACCATGACCAAAGTGCCATCCTGACATTAAATTCTCCATTTGACTTATATTTCCCTGGTAAACCACTAGGGGCTCTCGCATCCGAGATACACCATTTGTGGTGACTTACTATCGTAAGTACTTGGGCCACAGGCTTCATCATTTAACTCTTATTAGTTTAGTTAATTGTTGGAAATTAATCATTTCTCCACACTAGCCGTATATAGGCTAAGGACAGAACAAGGAGATCCGTGGTTCAAAACCCGGCCATGGCACTGAATGTTTCATGTTGACTCTATCAAAACCTTAGCCTATATACGGCTAGTGTGTAGAAATGATTAATTTTCATTAATTTATGGAAACCAGGAAATCTATGGTTCAAAATCCAGCCATGGCATTGAATTTTTCATGTTGATTCTATCTATCAAAAACCTTAGCCTATATACGCTAGTGTGAAGAAATGATTAATTTCCATCAATTTACTAAAGTAATAAGAGTTAAATGATGAAGCCTGGAACTCAAGTACTTATTAGGATAGAAAGCCGCCACAAATGGTGTATCTCGGATGTGAGAGCCCCTAGTGGTTTACCGGGGAAATATATGAGTCAAATGGAGAATTTAATGTCAGGACAGCAGGTTGGCCATGGTAGCTCAATGGGTTAGAGCGACTGGATGGAAACCAAGGGATCCGTGGTTCAAAACCCGGCCATGTCACTGAATTTTTCATGTTGACTAAATATGTCAAAAACCTTAGCCTATATACAGCTAGTGTGAAGAAATGATTAATTTCCATCAATTAACTAAAATCATTCTATATAGTTTGTATATTCCTTATTGCAATAAATAAATCTGTGTTCGAATGCTGACAGGATGAAACTAAACTTTTCGCTTTAAGAATCCTGCAGAATTCAAGATTTTTAAATGGCAAAGGCTGAGTCTGCAAGTAAATTCTTCTTTCAAAGCTGCAATAGCAGATCATCCTAAAAATTGCACACCTCAGTAGCGTAGATGTTAGCATGTCTGCCTCACGTTCAAGAGGTCCCGAGTTGGAATCTCGGTCAGGGTGAGTTACCTGGATAAGGTTTTTCCCAGGGTTCTCCCTTATCCTTGAAGACAAATGTCGGGTAACTGTAAGGTCCATGGACCCTGGACTCATTTGAGCATCATTTCTCCCAATTCATTTCCCGCCCGATATGACTTAATGTTGGAGGACGTAAATAAAAGAAAAAGTCTGCCCATGTCTGTGGCATTGATAGTAGTGTGTCTGCCTTAAGTCTAAGAGGTCTCAAATTTGAATTATGGTCAGTGTGAGTTATCTGGTTAAGGTTTCCTTGGGGGTTTCCATTGTTCTAAAAGATGAAAGTTGTATAGCTCTAAGCTCTATAGATCCTGAGCTCAGTTCACCCATTTCATTTATCACCTGATATTACATAATGTTGGGAGAACATTAATTAAAAAGAAATCCTAAAACTCCTCCCATGAATTTCAGGATTTGCAACACTGATGGATGATATAGGAAGTATGGATTGGAAGTAAGGTGAAATTTGGCTTTCTAGAATGCCATATGTTTATATGAGAACAGCTTATATTTTGTATAATTTAGATTTCTTATTTATTAACTTATACAAAAGTTTAATTACAGTATATAACAAAACATATAAAATCCTACTTGTTAAGTGAAATTTAAGCCTATTAAATGAATCTATATTATCACTCTCAGAAACTATTTGTAGTTGGTTTATTAATACTCGTCACTTACTTACTTGACGTCACTGTTACTAAATTCCTCCAAACACATATATCTAATAGGCCAACAAGTCTTGAGGAATAAACAATTTGAGGTTAAGTTTGGAACAAACAACTGGAAAATGGATACAAATAAGGTAGGATTTGGACTTTTATATTTTGAAAACAAACACGAAATAAAACTTTTCAGAAAATTACAAGAAAAAAGGAGAAAAATACAAGTAAGTGACAAGTATTAATAAACCAACTACAAATAGTTTCTGAGATTAATTTGACGTCACTGTTACTAAATTCCTCCAAACACATATATCTATATTATCAATGTTATTTCAACAGTGGAAGAATTGAGATTATTTATAAACATTAAATACAATTAAGCTACAAGTATATTGGTATATTTACAAAAACATTTACAGGTCTTAGTAGTATGAAGCTTAATTTTACTTTTGTATAGATATAAATTAAAAGGCACATAAAATAATTATTATCAGAAGCCAGAAATAATGCAAGTCCAAAATTCAGATTTTAAACTCATATTTTAGACAATCATTTAATCTCTTTTGGTTCTTGAGCACTAATGCAAAATTAAATTTTCATTTATAACATGCTCCTATGATTTCATTACTGAGTCTTGTAGTGTTTCAATGTCGTCATAAATTTCTCAGTATTATTTAACTGAAATTGCACTTCTCTATTCTATAGCTTTTTATTACATGATTACACACCTTTTGAGGGTAAAATGAGCAGTGATTTCAACTTATACAGTGTATAGCATTCCATCTGTGATATTTGTTAAAAAATGTTACAATTTTTGGTGTTTGCTTTTGCATTTTTTAGTATAGCTATAACTTCTATTTTCGTGATACACATTTGACTTTTTAATATCACAAACCTGAAAGCCACAAATGGCTACTATTTTGATTCTGTACCAGTCAGGTAAAACACCAGAAACATTAAAATCTGTTTTCCTTAGTTCCTCAATGCTTCTTTAAGACCACAGTTTATAACTTATTAGATTGAATTTTTTAGAACAGCATCAGGAATTACAAATTTTGTAATTGTTGTGCATTAGTTAATACTATGAAATAGTTCAGCTGAAATTAATTATTTTCATAATTCAAATTAATTACGTTATAATTTGATCAATTATAAATAGGGCAACTGTGTATTTTAATAATGGTTTGACACAGTTTTTATAATCTTATATGCACTATATGTTTCATATTCTAAGAAAAGAAGCAAAATAATGAAAAGGACATGCCACTTACAGAATATGTTGAAATAGCCTCCTGTAGCATACACAACTATGCATGCGTAATCAAGTTCAATCCACCGGTATAAAGTACCAGTATTGATGGCAGCAACTTCATTGTTGACATTATCTTTTAGTATTGTGAATTGATTGGTTTCATACACCTTGCCTCTTCAAGTGTCTCCACAGGAGAAGAATCACAGTAACTTCTGATGTTTGAACAGAAGGAACTGTGGCCCTTTTATACATTTTGTACAGATTCCATAGTACACCACTTTATAACATAACTCTTTTTGCCAATTGTCGTCTATCTGAAAATATGTCCTTGAAAATGTTTTGGATTGCCTAAATTCAGCCTGTTCTCTCATATGCTTCAACAATTTACGTTCTTTGTTATACCAAATAAGCAAATTTGCTAAATTCAGACACATATAATTTGACTGATGAAATAAACTCAAATGCTGCCAGGAGTATATTAACTAGAGATGATTATTTCACCTAACAATTATTGTATAAATGAATGTATGAATGTATAATAATTGTATAAATGCATATAATAAAATACAATAAAGTAACTACATGCAGTCAAAATATCTAGTTTGTATTCAAAGGCGAGGCAGGTTACTTTTATCTGTGCCATTCTGTGTTTCCACCAGTGGTGTTAAGTTAACAGCTATTACTGCTTTGTGTTTTATGGAACCCATCTACCTTAACTTAAAGGTAATTAACAATTTTACTGTTGAAAAACAAGAATTAGGAATCTGTAAAATTTAATGATAAGCGATAGATTTGGTTTATAACGTAAAGTGCCTTCTGGATTGAACAAACTGTGAATAATTTATTTATATTCAATTTCACACTAAAAGCTCAGCAACACTGTTTCTATTAAATGATAACCAGTGATAATTATAAAGGTAACAAATCTTTCAGAAAATATGCTGTCCATTAACATAGCAACCTCCGTCCGTTACATACATATATATACAGACTGTTTGAGTGGAACATTCTATTTCGATTAATATGCAAAGAGCAGTAAAACATGGAAAGTTAAGTATATGTGTTGAAAATTCTAGGCATAATCTATTGGTTTTTAATTTGTAGATTTTCCAATAAATGTTGAAAATGGCATTGTGAAGAATGGACCCATGGACCCATAAAAGTAAGTGACGAGTGTCAATAAACTGACTAGAAATAGTTTTTACAATAAATGGACCCATAATGTAATTATTTGATCTAACTAAGTTTTCAAAACAAAAGATATGAGCATCTAAGTCTAAAAGTGAATATCTGAACCATATCTTTTAGAAAATGTTGTGACTCTGGCTTGTACAATGGGCTACACAAGAAATGCTGGTATGATGTATTATTATTTTCAGAGGACAATTAAACATAGCAAGATGTAAAGCTTTTGTACATATAATTCTTGAAAAAACATTTAAATTCAAATTTTATAAAAATTTTACTCAATTATATGTGAACTTATCTTAAATGTTTCATATAATTTGATCATACAATAATAATAAGAATACATGTTCATTTATAGGCAACTGAAGACATACACCCTTTGACACACACAAAAAAAAAAAAAGCAGCTACCAGAAACAAAGTTTGATTCAGAAAACATTGGAAGCATTCGATGATGCTGCATTCACAATATATCTTTGGAATGATAGAGTCAAACTTAAATTTTCAATTTGAATCCCAGCTATGGCATTGAAGTTTTCATTCTGACTCTACATTTCCATACTTTGACCAACACATGGCTAGTGTGAAAGCACAATTAATTTTTCCATTATACACTTTGATACCATTCTGGCTTCATTTCAAAACTATGCGATAGATAGGGAGATGCTTTGCGGTTTGGCCATATGCATGATAGCCAAACGATAGACAATGTGCATTTGTCTCATAAGTGGAACAACATGAGTTGAATCCTTTATGTGAATGGTTGTTTTTTTATTATTGTTACCTTAATAGCAATGCCTTATGTTTTTCTTGCAGAAGATAAATAATAATATTTTACAACACATTCATTTATAAAAATGCAAATAACATATTCTTGTCATTTTCAAAATAAATGAGTGTTAAATTGCCTTAATATTGGTTGTGTATCCTCTCGTGAAAATTTCACTAGGCATTTGGTCTCATCCATGCCCTGCAGAATGAGGGTAGTAATAAAAGCAGGGGATTCACACACCTGATACTAAATTAATTTTCATTTTTATTTGATTTTACATATAGGAATAAAATATTTATTTATTTCATTTAGTTTAAAAACAGAGTAGTGCATTTCAGTATTCATGTGTGAGCATAAATGCCATAAAATCAAGTAAACCTTAGAAATTGGAAGTTATGTGCATAATACACATTTTGCATTTCTACAATAAAAAAAATCAAAATAATGTTCGGTATTTGAACCTTTGTAGGTCTAGCTTGCCTATAACCACTCGGCTATCAGTGCACGTTTAGTAGCTAAGACTGAACTATATGACAGAACTTTTCGCATACATTATACACTGTGCGAAAAAAGGAAGGACTCCCTATGTGAACATGCACGAAACATATGAAATAATACATAATGTGTGAACATTTTCATTATTATAATTATGGGAGGCTTCAGTAGTACGAAGCTAAAGAGATGCGTTCCATGACAACATTGTGAACCGGCCATGGAAACGATGTGGACTTTGAAAGATATATGCTTCCAGAGTCTGCTCATTTTTTTTTTTTTTTTTTTTGTCAAAGGATGTATATAAACGGCTGAAATATACAATGAAGGTGGTGCTGATATAATTTATATGCAAGGATTTCTGTATATCATGTGTCATTTGTGAAGTCCTCATAACACCACAATATTTCAAATTGCATTTCTTCTGTATGGGATAGTAGACATCGTGGAGCAAGTAGATGACTTAAGTTACCCATAAAATACTTTAAGAACGGTGACACATGGAATACTGGAATGACTCTATGCATGCATCAGCTGCTTCATTAAGAGTTACTCCTTAAGCCTTCAGAGTTACCAGATTTGGCGAGGAATTTGTTTTTCAAGGGACTACTGCAATGAAGATGGATCTTGCACCATCCATGATTTTCAGATGATCATAAACAAATATTTGTGAAATAATTTAAGTAAGAACTGTTTAACAATGTATAACAAGCAACAATGGGTATCATGCCATACATCTTAAATTATCTTAAAAGAATAAAATGCCCATTTGCAATGGTGACAGCATTTTATTATTTAACTAACAGAGATGTGCTAAAGATAAATGAATATTCCACTGAAATACTCTGTACTCTCTTTCTCTCTGTCTTTCTAACACATGCACAACAATTTATAACATTTTTACTTAAGAAGCAAGTAACTTAGACAAAATTAGACCCATCTGGCACACATTCTGAGGTAGGTAATAGTATGTTATGCTATCTCCAAAGATAAGGAGGATAAATGTTTGTTAATTATTTACTATAGATTCAACAGTGTTACAAATATTCACTGTCTACTTTTTTGCAGTATTATTTATAATATTTTAGTTTATCTAAGCTTTCCTGCAGAGCAGTGTAATAGTTATCATAACTGGTATTCTGTTCTGGTGTTCTGTATTAATCATAACTGGTATTGGTGCACCTTGCAGTAAGAGATGTTCAAGTGGAAAGGAGTTTTTAAAGTTTCATCTTAAAAGACTACTTTTGTGTCTAAAATAAAATTCATGATAGATAGCATGTTTCAGTCAGTTTGTCCAATGTAAACAATGTATATGTTATAACTAAGAACCATATTTTCATGATTGAACATCA
This sequence comes from Mantis religiosa, assembly GCA_030765055.1. NCBI lineage: Eukaryota > Metazoa > Arthropoda > Insecta > Mantodea > Mantidae > Mantis > Mantis religiosa. Next base: position 219,857,767 of record CM060948.1, read on the forward strand.
TTTTTAGTACATGATATATAAAGCAGGTGCTTGTCAGATCTTAACATGCCAAGAATTAGTACTGTAGTAGCCTAGACCACACACCACTTGTGGCCATGACCACAAGTCATCATAGAAACCTTTAGTGGCATAATAAATAAAATCCAAATGGCAGTGAACTATCATGCCAACTTTAAAAGGATTTTAAACAAAATACTAGATCATGAAACAAAAAACACAAGCCAACACTGCTTTATATGTTAATTGTGAACTTTGCCACCATTTTTCAAAACGCCATTCCTATTTAAATCATATATAAGTTATTGCTTTATTATTTATCAGAAATCTTTCCTAAAATATTTATTTCTCAACATGAAAATGAAAAGATGAATTTGAAAAGATTCTCTGAAAATGAACATCCTTCACACTGGTGGCAGCTCTGATTCAGTGTTTCTGCTTGAATTAAAATTTGCTCAGGATTTTCACCCATATTTTCAGGCACAACCATTTTGTTTAGAAATGAAATGGCAGTGCTCAGAATAAGTACTCCTGTCTACTCTGGTAATCTCATATTATTATTGTCAACATTTCCTAGGCAGCTTGATTCATAGCATAGGATTCAGGCAGCCATGAAAATATGTCAATGAGTAACGTACTTTGAAATTCCACTAGAGATGCCATAATGAAGTTTTTCACTAGACTACTACATGGCAATGTAGTGACACTGACTTAGGAGATCCCACTCCAGACACCATAAGACCTACAATAGAGATGAGCAACTTCAAATGTGTTCTGAGTGAAAATTTAGTGAAACTAAAGTGTTACCAATCTGCTCACAGTTTCAATTATGTTAAAAGGTTTGACTGCTTATAACCACCTCTAATAACTTTGCCTGTTACTATTAACCATTTATCTTGATATGTGTTTTGATAAAACAGATGATATACCTTTCCTATAAAGGTCCTGAATTCAAGAAATTTAATAAAGAAATCCATAAGAAACAAAGTGCAGCAATGTTATAGACTGTTTTCAAGGTGAAATACCCATACAGCATGAACACTTATGTTCCCCATTCCATATGATTCAAGTTTGCACTCACTTCCTTCAAGGGTGGTGACAACCAGGTGAGGCTTTGGTGGGCTGGAGCTGGATCTTCCCCAGATGAAAACTAATGTAAGGTGAATAGGCTTTAATAAAAATATATGGCTAAATTAATTGTAAAGTAAAGCATGATTACAGCTTGCTATTGTAAGGAGTTCTTCTAGAGTAAGTCTATTAAGTATTCAATTCTACAAAATGTAATGACTTCAGTTTCTTAGTTTGAAAAAAATTATTAAAACAAAAATGAACATTTATGAGGAAGAGCAAAAGTGCTATGTGAAAAGCATCTTCTGCTTTGTCGAGGAGTTGTACTTGGCATTTTACAACTAGATCAAAATGTATACAGTGCCAATAACCACTCCTTTATCAAGTGACATGCAAAGGAACAGATAGAAATATATTTGAACAGTAAAATGAAAAATGATATCTCAGCATTGTTGCAGTTTTTGCAATGGCAACTACAAAAGTTGAAATATAGATGACTTCAAGAGCTGCCACAGTAATCAGTGGATTAAATTTCATTGAACATTTTTTATATTCCTGTAACACATCATTCCAGTACAGTTCAGTTAGTTATTAAGTGAGCAGCAGAGTACTACTTTTTAGTAACGAAAACAGTAAGGCTTAAAATCTTCACAGTAATTACATCAACAATAAGCAACATTTTAATGTACCAGTGAATATCAATTTCATCCAAAGTTTCCTATATTACAAAAGAGAAAGTAATATACCCAACACAATAGCTTGCTGTGCAATAAAATTTGCTGAGCATGGTATACCTTTGTGCAGAAAACTAATATGTGTAAGTTTGCTTGGCATAATGCCTACATCACTGATATCTCCCCTCTACTTAATTTCTCTCCAAGGTGCACTCTTATCATCTATGCCATTCTCTCAGCATTAACTGATAGCAAATAACACCAAGTGAAATTCATTCTCAATTAGCACCATTATTGATTCAAACTTCTTTGCAGGAAAGTTCAAATTAATTTGAACATATTGTATATATACCAAGTGGTCCAGTTCCTTATAACTCTTGAGCGAACATTTCATTCCCTTAAAGCTGATTACATCAATGTGCTGTACCTGCCAACTATATGTTAGGTATATAATCCAACTTTGGTTTAAATGGAACAACAACAAAAAAACTTAGCAGCAGCCATTCCAGAAATAGGACAATCTTGCTGTGACTCTAATACGTCTCTAAAAGATTCAGTAACATGACTGAATATATGTGCTTTAAAATTAGGTTCAGAAGTAGAGACAATGTACTACTTGTACACTTTATCTTGAGCCATTTAATCTAATACTATGAAACCTATATCTTTGTACAAAATTTAAATAGTGAATAAACTATGATTATGAGCAATCCAAGTGAAGAAGGCATGCGCTTTGCCAGCAAATAAGCATTGTTGACGCTACTCCAGTATTACCACTTATGCATTTCACTGTATCATATTACTGAATAATATGTGTCGCATTAACTTTTGTATTTAACCAACTCAAACAGTAATTTTAAGTACCAAATGGCTAAAGTAGATGTAGAACCATCAACAGAATCCCATAATAGCCTTTTACTTCAGCTAATGGCTGATCTGGAAATAACAATTCCAGCAACTACAACTCATAGCCTTCTATGAAATAATTTAAAGCAAAACTGCACAAAAGACATAAAAAGGTCCTGCTGCTTGCTGTCTTCAACTACAATGCCAGCTGAGAGCTCAAGATAAAGCATGCAAGTAGCACATATCAATATCATCTAAATTGAAGTTATTGCTGTTTAATATAGGTAGATCCATACGGTACTCTTATAACTATAACGGAGTGTGGATGATTTAAGTACTAGGTTATATATATATAGTTTAACTGTATACACAAAGGCTAAGCATTCCAAGCTAAAACAGGTTATATTAGACAGATAATCTGACCTTAAAAATAAACATCATGGTACAAATGTTCATACTTAGTACCTATGTGCTAGTGCATGTAAAGTACTATACTGTTAGAAATATTCTATTTTTTGTTGTTGCAATCAAAGATAGGAAGGGGTGTATGAACAATGAGTCGAAAACTTAAAAAATGGAAAGAAAAGTAAGAAATAAATAAACAAAAACTCAGTGGTCACACTTGTTCTTATTCTTTCTCAACTGTAATAAGAGCTTAAAATTAAATCCAAAAGAACCTGTCAAGGACATTCAATCAATGTTGATGCTACTTGAACTTTAAGCAAATACTACGCATGATTTATTCAACTTGGCTTCGAAGCACTAGAGTAGTTTATATCAGCATGATGTCTGTTCACAGAACTCGTCTCCTAAATTAATTATTGGTATTAGTTATGTAGAGAATTTAATATACAATGCTGAACTTAAAAATGCTTATTTTTACCTTCTGCCTGGGCATTTGAGGTTAGTAAATTAAAGTGGAACTTGACATCACTAGGTTTAAATGCGTTATGCAATTTGGTAAATAGCAAACGATTTAAAAAAAAAGAAAAAAAATGATATTGCTGCAAAGTCAGATCTAGTACAGCCCTGAAAAACTAAATCTATGGGGACATAGTGTCTTTAAGAGTTATGTATATTGTAAGATATACTGGTTGTTTCACGAATTACATTTCATTTCAGTGATTCACTTGCTTATAACAGATAATATGGTTGTATTTTTTTGCACTGATATGAATCTGATCACTGAGTAACATGATTTCAAGATAGTTATTTTTAAATTGAAAGAATAATACAAATTACTCCTTATTATACATTTTCTCTAGGTTTTCCTACAGTTTTGGTATATTTACAGAAAGAAGAAAATTTACAGGTATTGAGGGTCAGCTGAATTGCAATAATTTCAATTGCGGCAGAAAGTCAATGCTTTTATTTACTGGTTTAGCTTGTAATATACAGCTTCTTTCAAAAGTCACTTCAAACTTTAAACCACTACAAATATTACAATATTTAAGACAGGATAAAAGCAAAATAAGTCACATACTGGGCAAGCAGTGGAATTTGGGTTTCTTTTCTTTTGTTGTTCAGTTTACCCCCGCCATGGGTACAGCTCTGTTGAATAAAAAATGGTAATTTTATGCATACTGCCATACAATTTTGAAATTGCATATCATGGCTCTATCATTTTTCAGTATTATTATGAAAGCAGAAGAAATTTTTCTCAAGGTCTGAGAAAATTTAGAACTCTTAACAATTTAAGAGCAGGCCCATGTTCAGTTCATAATTGTGGATATTCAATGAGAAAATTTGAAAAAACCTACTTCTGCTGCTAATAGAAAATCTGGAAGGTCAGTGGTAATATTCAATGATGTTCCTGTTGCTAGGGTGCTTCATGCAAATAATGTAGAAAGTAGAAATAATAATTGTGGAATTAATAGTGCTGCACAAGTATTGAAGCAACTTCAGATGTATAATACTTAAGTTTGGAAAATTCTAAGAAAACGTCTTAGCCTGTATCCATATAAACTGAAACCAACGTTTGCACTCAAAGAAAGTCACAAGCAGAACAGATAGGATTTTGTTTTATTTGTACTATCAGAGATTTAAATTAATAATGATTTGTTGCACTATATTTTTTGGACTGAGGAAGCACACTTCTCTCCTAATGGTCGAGTTAGCACACATAATTGCAGAGTTTGGTCAGGAATAACCCACAAATTTTAATTCATGAAGGTCTTCATAATTTAAAAGTCACTGTAAGGTGTGACTTAAATTCAAAATTCGTCATTGGCGGTTATTGTTGAAGAAGACAATTGAATGAGACAGACTGCAACGGAAAGTGTTGAGCACTACTATGATATAGTATAAAATCTCATCAACCCCACAATGAGAAATTACAATATGTAAAACATTATCTTCATTCAAGATGGCACTCTGTACCATATCCACATTCTTCCAAAACACTTAACCAGTTCTTTGTATCACTAATAGATAAATGGCACCTGTGGCTTCCAGATCTCAATCTGACCAACTTTTGGTTGTGGAGTTACTATAAGAAAGATTTTTCTGATATCTCCAACAACCCAACAGCAACTGAAAGATACTAATCTCACTAAAATTTCTAATATTAAAAGACATCGTCTGCAAAATGCTGTGCATGGAGTCGCCCAAAGGATGGTAAATGTTGAACAAGAGAACAGAGGGTCTTCACAATGTTTTATAAAGCTCCATTGTTTGCCCAGTATGTGACTTGTTTTCTTCCTATCTCAAGCATTATAATATTTATAATGTATTATAAAGTTTAAAATTACTTTTGAAAGACTCTATACATTTCACTTCATTTAGTGTGGCTGGGTCAGTTGCAGAGAAGTGAGGGATCGTGCCCTACAAACCTCCAAAAGTATGTACACAGAATATGGAAAATAAGTACAGGAAGGCCACAAACTCTTATTACAATAGACTAGCAGGAAAACTGGGTAATATAGCTAATACCAGATATCAGCAGAGAAAACAATAGAACTATAACCGTAAAATAACACAGCTTTACTGGTTACAAGAAATCAACTTGCTTAAATTTGCACAAGGTTTGAAGTAGAACTTCTCTCTTCCACTTTTTGTTGCCTTTCATGTGAATTCCTCAGTACTAAGAGGTACATATTAAATTACACCCTCTCTTAATTAATATCATAGATTTCTAATGATTCATGGAAATTTCCAGATCAATTTAACCTCCCGCTATTTATATTAAATTACTCCTTGAACAGAACTGTGACCAATGTTAGCATGTTATTTATAAACTACAGGTTCATAAATTTAAATTTTAAGAGACAGATGGACCACCTGATATAATGAATTCACCTAATCAAAATGAAAACTAGAGCTGTTTATGTTGTAACAAAAATATATAATACATTGCAACACGATAATATCCTGTTTTATCTAATTTCTATCTTCCATATTTTGAAAGAAGCAACTTTCACATGTAATGTGGTACACAGCTGATATTATTCTTAACATAGATCTGCAGCAATCCAATATCAGTGGTTTTAATTTAACTCATTCCTCTCAAGAATAGAGACAATATTTAACAGAATGTTATTGTAGTAATATAACATTTTGTCAAGACTCAAACTATGGCATCAGTGTTACAGCATAACTTGTGAAAATAAATGGTCAAAATTATATAAAACTTGTAACAAAGGAATTAAAGGACCTTTGTCATAATACCAACACATCCCACAAAAATCTGAGATTTAAAATGCCTGATGGATAAAAAATAAATGAGAGAGTATTTTAAGAAAACAATCTCACAGCCCTTTATTAAAAGCAAATGAGGTTAAGAGAATAGCCTCTAGCAATATATAGTTGCAAAGGAACTGGTTAACATATTAATAAACTGTTAAAATCATTAATTGCAGCTAACAACTTTCAACACAGATGTTCTATATGATTGAATCTCTTAGCCATTTAGTTAACAGTCAAGTATTTATTGTTAATGGCATTATATTCACATTTCAAAATCAGGTACTTTCTTTCTGAAAATATCATACATATGACATATTTCAGTTTATCGAGCGAGAGTTTTCATTAAATATATTAACTTCTACATATCTTCTATGTAAGTGACATTTCTGGGAAGATGCCTCTTTCCAACTGCACAGCCAAATAGACGTTTCACAGCAATATGCGGTGATTGCCACATTGTAAAGACTGCTGGATGTGCTTCACTCATCACTTGTTTACCTGAGCTGTAACAAATACACCATACTGAATTAAATTGTAGTCCAGAAACAATTATTTGTACAAGAAACAATATTATTACTGCACAAAGGCAACATTTATGCAGCAATTTTATCTTTTTAAAACTGTAAATATATGGATGGAAAAAGGGAAGGAATTGTGAAATTTGGCATAGAGATCTGGCAAAGGAGAAGAAAAACATTTTAAGAATAAATAAAGATCAACAAAGAAAAGTGGCAAATAAAAATGGAGTGAGGCCAGGAGATTACTGGAAAATATAGGAATGGGAAACATGGAAATTAGGAGAAAGAAATAAGAAATACTTTTGGAAAAGAGTGAAAGAAAGAATAGAGGACACAAAATACAAGATATGGGAAAGTACAGAAAGTAAAATGTCATTGAGCTTCTACAGAACTCTAAAAAGAGAATGGAGAAGAGAAGGGTATATTGATAACTGCAACAAACTGGAAAGGGAAGGGGTAGCATAGATGAGAATGAGAGCTATGTTTCTTGAAGGTCTAAGCGTAAATGAAGCAACATATATGCAAATTATATGGACATGAAGAGAATGTAGTACTATATTTAGTAGAGCTCAGAAAACTAGATCAATTGAGAAAAAAGATATGGGATGTTAAATGGAACAAAATGGAAGGTAAAAGTTGTGGCAGTTAAAATGTAAATAATGCAACAAGAAAAAAGAAAGAGGAACAGGGGCATTTTAAGGAATATTAAAGAAATTTGGATTAGGAATGTAAGGGGAAAGAACATCAGAAAGAACAAAGGAGAAGGGGACAGAGAGTCACAGATTTAGAAGATAAAGATAGCTCAAGGGCTCCTAAGTGATGCAAAATAACAGGGTGCCAAGAATACTGGGAAGTGCAGTAGATCAACTTCATACAAATTTATATATAGAACAAGGTAAAATTAGGATATGTTTGAAACCGAAAACTTGGAATTGTTTGTTAGATATAGATATATCATATTAGATTATACCATACTTTTTCAATTGTTTACCTGTAATAAATAAAATAAGTTTTACATTCCACACCAAAATGCAATGCAAAAATTTCACTGGAAATTTACATTCTGAAACAGTCTGAATCCAAAATATAGCACCACTCAAAAACAAAAAAGTCAGTTCAATACTCATCTTGGTTTTTAAATTGAGCATCTTCCAAGGATGTGACAGGAAGATTAGTTTAGAAAATCTCCCCACCCAATTAATATTTACATGGAAAAAATGTTATTTTTCACCTTCTCAAAAAAAGGCACTAACAATTTTGATTAAAATACCATATATTTTTTAATGATATTTGCAAGCCAAACAAAGTCTATATCTTTAGCTTTTTAGGAACGGCCTCTCAAATCCTGCCTCTTCATTCTGAAATGATGACTACATAATTGATAAAGATTAAGAGATAGACAATACATTACCACAAAAATGTAGAACTTATTAAAGAACACAATCTATATCAAATAAAGTTGTTTGCAACATTACCATTTCTGATAATATTGTTATTGGTTTGAATTTTTCCACCATGAAAAGAAAACAGAATTTCATAATCTATACAAAGCAATCAGGTTTGAAAAAAATTGCCTATTATTCTAGCCTACAAAATGTGTAATAAAAGTTTATCTTGATTAACTAGAAGTGGGTAGAAGGACGAGCATTTATAAGAATGACATGTTGAAGAATGTTAGTGCCACACACCTGTTTCTTTTATTAGGTTATGCAAAGAGAACAGAATTTCATCATAGAACTACTTTTAATTTTATTAATTTTAATAGAACTACTTGTCCATAAAAAATATGACAATCACTTAAGCCTATGTTATTCCTTTATTATCCTGGAACATACAAGGAAGTACAACCATTTCTACATTTGTTTATCTCATGTTGACACAACACAAATAAAAAATAAGCTTTTGTAAGCACAGTTTGTTGAAGAATTGGTAGTCACGTGGATGTAACACACAGAAACTTTGTTATATTGATACTTACGACTTTAAATGGAAGTGAATGGAAGAAATGCTAAACTACCAAATGGAAGAAATGCTAACTGACAATGAATACGAAACCATTAACAAAAATATTTTAAAAACTTGCATAAAATCATTTGAAAAACAATAGCAAAATCAAGCATAATACAAAACAAAAAAAAACAAAAAACAGTTAAACCGAATAACCCAACATTATCTAAACTTTATGGCTTACCCAAAATACACAAACCATCCATAAAAATGAGGCCTATAGTTATCAGTATAAATTCACCAACATACAAACTTGCAAAGTGGCTAATAAACAAATTCAACTCATTTCCAAAATTTGATAGCCTAAGCATCAAAAACACCTATGAACTTATAGAACACATTAAGGATACTGAACTAAAAGAAGAGGACACACCAGTCTTGTTTGGCTGTTAAATCACTGTTTCCCAGCATACCAGTAAAACAACTCCCACCGTTGATAGAAAAATGGGTCAAATCACTTGGAATGTTATCACCTGAAAATTCAGATTACATCAAACTAACCAAAATATGCACAGAACAAAATTTCTTTCAGTTTCAAACAAAATATTTCCACCAAACTTCAGGTTTAGCAATAGGCAATCCCCTATTACCCTTCCTGGCCGATCTGTACATGAATGCATTAGAAATAAGGATCACTAAAGGTTTCCCTTGGATGTTCAAATTCTGGTAACGATATGTAGATGACATCTTGGCAATAGTACCAAAAATATACAATCAGTGATGCACTAAAGCTTTTAAATATCCAAGAGAAAAGCATGTAGAATTACATGTTCACTGTAGAAATAGAAAAAGACGAGTATTTACCATTTTTGGCTCTAAATTCAAAAAATTCTTCCAAAAACAAAACATTCAACTAGCACCAGTCAACCATTACACCTTAAAAAAACCTAATTTGCTCAAACTTCAAACATGCCATTCCATCTAACAAAAAATCTGGTATATATCAAATTGAATGCTGTGACTGTTGTCAAATTTATATTGGAAAAATCAAAAGAAATTTAGAAACAAGACCAAAGGAACACTTTAGGAACATAAAATACAAACAATTAGAAAAATCAGCAGCTGCCACACATTTTTGGGAGAGAAAAAAAAACACAACATAAATCCAGAACCAAAACTACTAAAACATACATCAGGAAAACAAGAACCGTCCATATGGGAACAAATCTTCATTTAAAAAAATAGGAACAAAGTATTCAATTTCAACATTCCCCAGAAAGATTTGTTCAGCAAGTTCCTTGAGGAGACCTATGACAAAATATTGCCAGCTACACCACTGAGAACGAGTCAATATTCGGTTGACAATGGAGGCAAATAGTCTCTGAAACATGTTCCGGGAAAATTTAAAAGTAAGTGTTGTTTATTGTTAATAATTGACTCCCTTTAAATTTAATTTAGTTAAATGTATGTTAGAAAATGTTGCCAACAGGAAAACATCAAAAATACCTTTGCCAAATGATACAGTTGCTGACCACATAGAAGACATGTCAGCTGATATTAAAGAACAAGTAGTGGAAAAATTAAATTGTAAAAACTGTGCACTTCTTCTGGATGAATCAACAAACCGAAGTAAAACAGAAAAAAGAGCATAAATATGTTCAGAGCATTTACCAGTACATACTTTCATCTTAACAAAGTAAAAGTCTTGCTGCTGCAAAATCCTCTGGAAATTTCCTAATAGATATTGTCACTGCACAACTTACGCAGTATATTATACATAACCTTCCTTTCTATGTATATTATGGGAAACGTGCCTGCCTTGTACTGATCTGTTTCTAACTGGTTCTCATCTTTCTCAATGTGCCAGCTAATTGGTTGACGCAAAGGCTTTGTATAAATGTTGATATCTTACAAGACAATTTGTTTCAGTGTTGAAATGTGGAGGATTTTGTGCGTACTTAGATAGCAAATCCAAGCAATATGGAGCGCTATATGAATGCCAAAATGATGGATATGGTCTTAATGGATGGAAGAGCTAAAGGGAGTTCAATGTATGCATGATAAATTTAGTTTCATTAAAAATATGAATTGTAAAAATAGCTACATCAATGATAATATTTATTTGTTTAACTTCAGAGCATTTTGTTATGATCTTAATTATACAATACTTTCAACACTTACTGTAAATATGAACAGCTTCCTTTTCAGTTACAAATACCTTATTTAATATTATCAAAAACGTGAAATAAAATGCTCATCTCATTGTATAAGCCATTTAGTTTAGGTTAATTTATCTACAATTCTTTGATGTTGTTTTCTGTTCTGTTTATCATTTAATGCTTTAATTCTCAACCTCACTAACATTAACTTCCCTCTAAAAGTTGCATATATCCACCAGCTTATTTGTCATCATTGACTGTTATAACTGAATGTTGGAACACGTTAAACACTCATAAGGAATAATTAAGCAATAGCTTCTTTATTGCGGTTTCATAAGCTAAAGAAATTCTTAATAGTAGCAAGCTACTACGGAGTATGCCGGTATGTTTACAAACAGCTAGAGCACGTGGCACGGCATGTGACCTATACCTGCGAACTCTGACAGCGTAAGGCACGTGTCATTGTTCCTGTCACTGCCTAATCCACACTCATTCTGGAGCATTTTTTTTTTTATGCCGCTCTATTGGCGGTAAAAACTATTTATCTGTGTCACACAGAAGCTGAGCAACTACTTCTATATGTTCATTCGGTGTCGTTTTCCCGTTAGGCTAGCTACATATCCAAATAAAGGCCCTGCAAATATTCAGCAAACATAGATTTTCAACATTGCTTCATGAAACATACTAGGGCTACTTACTGTTTGTAATGTTGATATGCCTTCACATAAAGAACATATTTATGCTACTAATAGAAACTTACTTCAGGTGCACCCGGTGACTTTGTAACTATGCAGGAACAGCATGAAGGAAGCCTGAATGAATCTGAAACTGTCTGGCCATCTTCTCCCAGAGCTAGAAGCTTGCGGTATATATATTTCTGCTTACAACTGGTGGTATAACCAAGAGGAAAACCATCAGTTAAGGTACACCTACCCTCCTTCCTGTGTAATAGTGAAATCAGTAATTGATAAACTTGTAAATACATTTTGAGGATATTCATCACTATTATAAGATTAAAATACATTTTTATAGCATTGGAGATAGAATGCTGAAATTTTGTATATTTGTTTTTAATATCAATATAGGGTGAACTGCTTAAATATTCCTAATTTCAATTGTATGTGAAGGGTAAACCGTTGAATATAGAAACTTATAACATTTATTATTTATTATAACATTTATTATTTAATTCAACAACTTTCAAATCCTGTTGGTAGATGGTACAAAGACATGCTTTTCATTCTTAGATTTTATCATTTACTGAAATGATGACACCACAGACCAAACGACAAACTGTTAAAATTTTGTGGTATGCAGAGTTAAAATCAATTGTGTAAGTACACAGAAAGTTTCAGTGAATCTTTAACTATGACACTTCAACTGCTAAAAGCATAAAAAAGTGGTACAATAGGTTGATGCATGGTGGTGGTTGCAGAATATCCAATGAAATGTACATGCTCAGGCTTTTTCAGCTGGCGTTAATCCAGTAGAACATAGTTTCCAGTCTACATGCCCAGAAACTACGTTCTACTGGATCCGATGAAATGGTTGCATATATTCAAGCTGCATTTGAGTGAAGCCAATGGAAGTTATTAAGAACAGCTTTACAGGAATTTCAAATACCGAAATCAACATTACAACAAATTGTTGACAAATGTCTCAAACTGTAAACATATATATTGCACTTATCGCAATATCTGAAATGAATTACAAGCCCAAATCTGTAGAATTTGCCAATATGATGCTAGATCATCTCAGTGCTGATCCTAATTTCATGTTCAAGATTTTATTCTTAGAGAAGTTGCTTCTCAAGTATTAGGCAAGGTAAACCAGCATAATATGCAGATCTGAGGATTGCAGAATAATCACACTATACAAGAGCATGTTCGAGATAGTCCCAAGGATAATGTTTGTTGTGGTTTGTGACAGAATAAACTCATTTGAGCATTTCTCTTTGCCAAGAAAACTGTCTGCAGTAATACATATCTTGATATGCTGGAGCAGTGCATCTCTCCAAAAATTGAACATTTGCATCCTAACATCCTTTTCGAACAAGATGGTGCATCTCCAGATTGGTTCAATGAAGTTCATACAACTTTAAATAACATTTTTCCTGGCCAATGGATTAGTAAGGGAGGATTGTTCACATTGCTTCTGAGATCTTCCGATTTAATATTGTTCAGAATACATATTCCAACGTACTTGGCAAGAGGTTGTTCATCGTCTTCACATCATCTGTAAATTGTTGACCGATGGAGCTCTTACAGAGATACAATGACGTGCACATCAAAACTTGGAGAATTTTCCTTTAATGTAACCATTGTTTAAGATTATATCTTCAACTGTTTATCTGTCACATGCAATTGAAATAAGGGACACTGAAGCGGTCCAACCTGTACAAACTGTTCTATCACTTTGATTCCTTCTGTGCCTAATTTTATTTATTAAGTTGGTTACCTATACATTTAATTTATAGTGAAATATAAAATCAGCTTACTCTTATAAATAACAATTTAAATACAAAAATTAACTTATGTACCCACATACTCAAGTAAAATAGCTATGGACTTAGTTTTACTTCATATTCAAGTTTAAAACAAAAATAACTTTTTTACCAAAATTTAGAGTGAGTGAGTGTATGGAGTTTATTAGGTCTTTGACAGTTAGGTCATTTGGGGCCAACATAAAAAGATAAAAAATGTATAAGACATAGAGTTAAAATTAAAAACATCAAGTTAAAACAGGAAATACAAGACTAAACCCATAAAATAGTAAAATTATAAAAATTACACACAAAACCTTAAAAGTCTAAAAAGCTCCTAAAACTTTCCCTACTAAAGATTTAATTAAGATTAATTTTCTATTTTCAACCATCTAGCTTAGTACTCCACCTTATGTATTTACTTAAGATGAGTCAGTACTACTAATAACACTAATAGTAACACTAACATCACTTTTGTTAATCTCTGTTAACATAGATAGAGTCAACATGAAAACTTCTGTGACATGGCCGAGATTTGAACCATGGATCTCCTGGTTTCCATCCAGTTGCTCTTACCCATTGAGCTACCATGGCCAACTTTCTGTCATGACATTAAATTCTCCATTTGACTTGTATATTTCCCCGGTAAACCGTTAGGGGCTCTTGCATTCGAGATACACCGTTTGTGGCGACTTACTATCGTAAGTACTTAAGTACCAGGCTTCATCATTTAACTCTTATTATATTAGTTAATTGATGGAAGTTAATCATTTCTTCACACTTTGAGAGATAGAATCAACACGAAAAATTCAATGCCATGGCCGGGATTTGAACCACAGATCTCCTACTCTGTTAACATGTTTCAGGAACATGTGTTCCCATCTTCAGAACGTGTCTGACTGACCTGTGTTGTTGTTTCTGTTGCGGTGGTTGTTTCCCCCTTATATTTAATGTTCTGTTTTGTACATAATGGGAATTTTATTTCATTTACTATTTTATTTACTATTTACCTTTACACCTGTTTACACTTTTTCTATATTTTCTCTACTTTTCTTTATATTTCATTTACCATTTTAATCTTATTTTTCTAAATATTTTCCTACTTTCTCTATATATTCATCTGATCTTGAGTTATAAATCTTCCTAACTTTCATGTCCTTTGGAAAATCTCTCCATTTCTCTAGTATTAAATTGCCTCTCCCTTTTTCAGTATTGTTGACTGCATTCCAGAATGTAATCCAAATTTATAACACAATTTACTACATTTAGTGTATCCCTACCCTTCTTTCTTTCCTCTTAAGCCAATAAATCCATTACACCTGTCCTTGCCCATGCATACCTCATTCTAACTTGTTTATTGTATTATGATACCAAGTTTAATACAGTTGCCTCATCATGAATTGTAAACCTACTGATGTTGCCCTTGACAACTTTCTTGCAACATTGTTTAGGCCATTGCTAGCAGTGATGTCCTTCCTTGGTGACACATCAGATGCTGCTGCTCCTCTTTCTCCTTTTGAGTTTTTCCTCTTTTGCCGATCTGTTTGGTTCTTGTACTGTCAAATGCTGAGGTGAAATGTCCTTCAATATCCCCGCTTAGCTGAATCATGCGTTAGGCCTTTAACGTATGCCTTTTTTCCTTCTTTGGCCATCTTCATTTATGTTAGTAAAAACTCTCTCTGAACTTTTTCCTTTTACACAAAGTCCTGTTCAATAAATATTTTGATACCTTTAAGTTTTCTTGCTTTTGACATTTTAAACTTCATGGTGCTAAGTTTCACCACTATTGGTCTGCTGTTCAAATTTCTTCCCCTAATCAAAATGAGTCAATTATTTCTTAACCTTTTACCTGCGGATATATTTCCTTCTCCTTAATTGTTTCTACTTGCAGCCATACCCTTCTTCCTCGTTCTTTTTATACTCTGAAAATTATGATTTTTAGCTTCCTATGCCTTTCCTCCTCCTCCTCCTCCTCCTCCTCCTCCTCCTCCTTCTCATATCTCTCTCTCTAGCTTTATTATTTCTAGCTCCAGTATTACCAGTTCCTTGTAATTTTTTCGAATCCTCTTGTTGTCCCTTTTAGTCCCTCTATTTTCTCAGTCAATTTGGATTCCAGGCTCACTTTCTTCTCGGGCAGCCAGCCAGGTGAAAAGATGATTAGATATCAACGTTTCGGGAGTGTGCGTCTCTCCCATCATCAGGATATTTATAAAATGTTATAACCATAAATGAAACACCGGATATAACACAAGTATAAACAAAGATAAAACACTATCAAAATTCGCATTACTGAACAAAAGACTGTTTTCAGTAAATTAAATGCCAGGTCAGGAGATAGCGTGAGTATAGAAAATTGTATCAAAGAAACGTAACTACTTAACTTGATTATCAAGCTGTATTGATCTTTGCTTCTTAATTCGATTGATTTCCATTTTTAAGGCCAGTTTCCAAGAGGAGCTGAATTGAAATCCAGCATTACGATTAAGCGTGCTCCTTTCAGAGGAAATTGCCAAAGCCTCCTTAACTCTCTGCTCCCAGTAACTGTTGCATTTTGCCAAGATGGTCATCTTCTGAAAATTAGCTCTATGGCCGTCGTCAAAACAATGTTCTGCTAGCCCAGACTTCTCAGGTTTCATTAAACGAATACTCCGTTCATGTTCGATTATTCTAGTAGCGATGGTCCTTCCGGTTTGTCCTATATATGGTGTCCCACATTCACAGGGAATGCGGTACACTCCCGGGACTTGGCAGTCCAGTTTGTCATTCACTGGTCTCAACAGATGCTTAATCTTCGGAGGTGGCTTGTGGATGGTCCTGATGTATTTGGCGAGTCTTCTGCTGATTCTGCCGAATAGATTGCCTGTAAATGGGGTGCAGGCTGTAGAGGTAGGCTTATCTGATGCTTGCTGTAAGGGAAACCTTGAGGTCATTTTATAAATATCCTGATGATGGGGGAGATGCACACTCCCGAAACGTTGATATCTAATCATCTTTCCACCTGGCTGGCTGCCCAAAAGAAAGTGAGCGTATTCATTGCCAGGAAAGCTTCAGGTCTTATTTTATTGGATTCCAGTTATTTCTGTTAGTTCCTCATTCAATTTTTCAGTAGGTTCATCACATTCTGCTCTTAAGATCTAAGCCCTGGGTTCACTTCTATCCTTCCAATTATTAGTGTCGATTGATGCACCCCTATCATTTTCTGCTTCTGGTAGTTCACACATCATATATTAAGTGCTGATTCTGGCATGGTAAATTTCTGTAGATATCCCCATGCTTCATGTCATACCGAGTGGGATGGCTCAGGTGGTTTCAGCTGTGTTCCACATTCAGGAGGTCCTGGTTCAATTCCTGTGGCCAACCTACCTGAGCCATGGTTTTTTGGGGGTTTTCCCAGATCAATAAGCCATGATGGGAAGGTTAATTACTCTCCCCAAATTTCCTGCCCCTCCCTTTCATCTCCATTATCATTTTCCATCATCTTTCTTCTGGTGGTCTTTTTCAGGTGAGAACTGTCGGCGGGTGTCGCAGTGGTGCATGGCAGGATGATATGCTCTGACGAAAACTACTTTCTTTTCCGGTAGGTCGGTTGCCAGTCTTCGGACTTGCCGGTGGGACCATTTCAGGACCAGCTGCCGGGATTAGCGAACCGTCTGCTGGACCCATTTCTATACTGCAGTGGCGGACATGTCCGTTGTCCTGGCCTGCCGAGGGAGGTCTCTATCTAAGTAAAGCTAAGCACTCTACCCTCTGCACTGTCGTGGCTTCTTGGAACGCCTGCCCTCTGTCTCCTTTTACCTCATCCTTCGTCCTAGCCCGCCTCGGTAGCGTAGTGATAGAGTGTCTGCCTCACATTCAAGAGGTCCCGAGTTCGAATCTCAGTCAGGGTGAGTTACCTGGATAAGGTTTTTTCTAGGGTTTTCCCTTATCCTGAGAGACGAATATATATATACATACATGGCAAAGACGAAATTTTAAATTTTCTAAAGTATGGTTTGCAACTAGTGTTGTTTGTGACATTAGCCATAATACGTATTACTTTCTTTTGCAACCTAAAAACCTTAATGCTATTTTTTGAATTTAGCCAGAAGATTATCCCATATGTTAATAGACTATGAATATATGCAAAATATACCACTCTAAGAATATGTTCACTTGATATAAATTTTATTGACTTTACTAAGAAGCACTTATTACTAAGTCTGTTAGTGAGGCTATCAATATGCATTATTTTTGGATGTGTAACGTTCTTATTAAGTTTACTATGGAAGCTTATTGCTGATGTTTTCTCTTTGTTCAACGGTAACAAGTTTTTATTGAACCATTCCTGAATATATTTCAATATGCTATCTATATGTAAATTCACATTATTTTCATTTGCCCCTGTTAAGAAAATACTCGTATCATCCGCAAAAAGTGTTACGTTCACATTCGCCATACTATTTACATTGCCAGCTAAGTCGTTTATATACAGTATAAATAACAGAGGCTCGAGAATAGGTCCCTGGGGTACACCATATTTTATATTTTTGAAACCCGACAGTTCTTTTTTAATTTCATTGGTTTTAGTATAAAAATAATCAATTTCTACACACTGTTTTCTATTTTCAAGATATCACTTAAACGGACTTAATGCTAGGCCTCTCACATCATATACAGATAACTTTTCAAGTAGCAATGTATGATCTACTATGTTGAATGCTTTTGTTAAATCTAAGAACACACCTAACCCTAAATTTTTGCTATCTAATGCATCATAAACTTGTTCAATAAAATGTATTACTGCAGAGTTAGTAGACTTATTTTTACTAAAACCGTTTTGATTATCATTTATTATTCTAAATTTATCCAAGAAATTTATTAACCTACTATACATTATTTGTTCAAAACTTTTTGCAAAACTAGATATTACTGATATTGGTCTAAAATTCCCAACCTCGTCCTAGATTAAATCTAGGTTTAATGCATTTTTAATCTGGATGGTAACATTTCAGCTAATCAGTGAAGCTTTAGTTTTAAGTTCTCCAAGAAATAAATAATTGGTGCAAGAAATTCTTTATAATATATTTACACAAAATATTAGTAGTTTTTACAACAACCAAACACCTATTATAATTTTGAGGGCTTTATGTTACATTAAACAGAATGCTTTCATTTTCAATGCAGTGACATAAAAGTCAACACTGAACTATAATCATTAATATACAGTGATTTGTGTAGTATATCCAAAAATCTCTTTCATTAAAATACATTCTTAAATAAGGACTATCTAGTCTCTTACTTACGCGCATTTTTCTACACGAACTCCTTGAATATATTGGTCATGGTTAACAACAAACAGCCATTGACCATCTTTGTTCTGTGCTGTTTTAGGATAGACAACATCTTCCTGAAACAAAATAATGCAAAATTGACAAATACTTACACAGTAGCACCACAGAATTTAGGAAAAAAATAATAAATATGAGGTATCTCATTAAACCATAGTTTTGTTTGTCTCAAGAGTAAAACACTGAGAAACTTCTTTTCTGTTGAAAGCTCAAAATATAACATCTGTTCTATTTAATGTTAGTAATGATGGACAAACCTTAAGTTTTCGTACCATTTCACTGAGTTCCAAATGAACTAAGTTTTTAATTATGTCTAAATAAAAATACAATGCTACAAGATGCGAGGTAATTCTCCGGCATTGTCACTGTTAACATTTTTCTTATAGAAGAAAGAAAGACTTTAGCAGAAACTGAATATTTCCAGTTTCTTCATCAATTTATATTAGTACTATAAAGAAAAATTTTGTGTTTATATGTGCACATAGTCTGTCATGTAATCTCAAAATTAATTTCAGTAATTTTTATAATTCTTTCATTACCGAAAAGCACTGACCTCATCAGAATATAGATTATATGACAATCACTTTCCACTTCTAAATAACTAAAAGACTAAAAGGGATTGAAAATATTTGTATTAGCATATAAAGTTCTTGGCATTCATAAAACAGCCTGCCTCGGTAGCATGGTGGTAGAGTGTCTGCCTCACGTTCAAGAGGTCATGAGTTTGAATCCCGGTTAGAGTGAGTTACCTGGATAAGGTTTTTTCCGGGGCTTTCCTTATCCTGAAAGATGAATGTCGGGTAACTCTAAGCTCTATGGACCCCAGGCTCATTTGAGTATCATTTCATCCATTCCATTCATCGTTCAATATGACTTAACGTTGGAGGATGTAAAAAAAATCATAAAACAATATATTTGTAAACATGGTTTTCACTTTAGGAGTTAGAATAAGACCTGAAAAATTCAATTTTATAGCCTGGATTTGAACCACATATCTTCACTCTACATGCAGCTGTTCAGCCACTGAGCTGATTTACATCTTTCTGGCTCTCAATTTGAGATCACTTACCCCAATTGCTACTTATGAATTGTAAGTACAATTGAGTGACAGTGTTTTAGGATAAGAATGAAGTAACATGTAAATTAAATTGCATAATCGTGCTGGCCTTGGAAAGGAAGCTGATGCAAACAAAAAAAAGCATGCACTATATTGGTCTGAAAATTGTATTTCCATACCCTGGATGGAGCATAGCCCTCTCTGAAGACTTGTGCTTCTACCTGAACCACATAACCAATATAAATCCACATCAATGGCATTTATTTCAAATTACTGCTTCTCCTCTTTTCTAATATTGCTACTTTGTTTCACAACAGATGATTATTTTATATTGTTTATGATTAAACCTATCAGTAAAGCTGTTGAAATAATTTTATGTCGTTGGATTGGAATTTTGAAAAGAAACGTACTTTAATTAATACATTTTCTGAAAATAAAGTATGAATTATAAACTATTTCAAATATTAAGTAGTAATATAAACAGAATTGAATGATAGAACTAGAATGGTAATAAAATTTGAAATGTCATTGAAAAACTACTTGTATTTTTGTCACTTAGTCACTTACACTTTTTTTTTATTGAAGGACTAGTTTCCGAAGCCATTGCGTCGTTTATCAACCTCTTTCCAACTGTCTTTCCTACAATCACGCATATTTGAAATGTACCTTACTAATCAAAATATGAAAGTGGTAAACTGCTCTCCATTTCCACTTCCTCTAACTGCATTTCATCCTTAGAGTTCCTTCTCACAAAACTTCACTAACATATTTAATACAATAGCTTTTTCACCACTTTTCAAATTGTTCCTTTAGAGATATTTAACACATACAGTTTGATTATTCATAATAATTGTTAACCTCAACCACATTGTAATACACAATTTGAAAATAAGCAAGTATTGCCAAATGCAACAAGACTGAATAAAAGTATTTTAATAATAGGAAATTATGCATATGCCTGTCTCCAATCCTTAACCTTTCAATTATACATGTATGTTTCTAAATGCAGTTATAACCAAAATTTAATATTCTAAAAATGTTTTTTTTAACAAATAAACTCTTAAATAATATAAAACGAAGTTAATTTCCATCCCTAGTCCAGTATGAAACTACTTTGTTTTAAACTGCAGGCGATACACACGACTTGCCACATGCCTTTGTTTATAACAGTTTCTTTTCTACGGCTGACAGGATTATAGTTGAGACCATGGGTGCTATGGAGAAACCAAAAGAAGTTTCTCTACTTGTGTCCATTACCTTTGTTGCAGTGAACTATGATCTAGTGACACTGACGTACACTTGTTGTGATAGTGTGGAAACAGATCACAGGACAAGTTTTACACACTAGTGTCATCTTCAAGTGTAACAATCCATATGTCATACCAGTTGCGCATGCACAAAAGCTTCTTAAAATGTGCACAAACCAAGTAGTGTTAGCAGCCTTGTTGCCATATTTAATCAAGTTTAGAGAAGCAGCTCACTAGATTTAAATGCTTTAGATTTTAAATGACCACATATGTGCAATATTTAATATTATTATATAAAGAAAACATAACAATAAATTTCAGGTGTTAAAAGGTAGGGTAACCTGCTCTTGTATGCATACAGCAAGTCGCCACTGGCTGCACTGGTATGCTATGCATGCAATAGATACTCAAGTACTGCAGATATATGTACGAATAGCCTTTATTCTTATTTTACAATGTACAGATACACAGTCTCCAAATACATAAATATTTTAATAATACTTGTACAAGAAGGTTTATTACAAGAGTATGCTAAATAAAATGGACTCAGAATGAGCAAGATTCTGCATGATATTCATAGAAAATGCAAGATGTTATACGTATGTGTGTTTAGAAGAATTTAGTAACAGTGACATCAAAATTAATTGTAAAAACTATTTGTAGTCAGTTTATTGACACTTGTCACTTACTTTTTTATATTATCGAGGGACTAGTTTCAAAGGCCATTGCATCCATTTTCAACCTCTCTCCAACTAGCATCTGTTGCCATCCACTCTCTCTCTCTCTCTCTCTCTGGTGGTGGAACTATGAACTTCTTTGTCAAATTATCTACTGATGAGATTTTGAAGTTCATTACCCAGGCCTTATTTTTCCATATGAATATGTTCTCCCATATATCGAAATTTAACTATATGGAAGACCACAGTGAAGCGAAATAATTATTAAATTATAGATGAGTCGTATTCATTACGTGCCTATATTGAGGACATGTTTTGCTTTAGTCGCATTAGAGCCAATGATGAAAGCGATAGTTCGCAAAACATGTCCTCAATGTAGGTACATAAGTGAAGCTGATGTGTAATAAATACGACTCATCTATAATTTAAGAAATGTTCTCTCATGTTGTTAGTTTATTTTGGTTTATCACTCCTTTTAATAATTTTGCATTTTGATCAATGTCATGATATTCATTCCAAAAATGAAATGCTACTGCTTACTTATCTTCTTGTTTCAATCTGATGTTTCTAAAGTGCTCTTTGACTCTGGTTTTTAGATTTCTTTTAGTTTGACCTATGCAGCATTTTTAACAATGTTTTCAACTTATTTGGTATATTCCAGATTTGTTAACTGATGGGATTTCATCTTTTGTTTTTGAGTTTAGCAATTTTAAAATTGAGTATCCATTAGTAGGTGCCAAGATTATATTTTGGTCCTTAAAGATCTTTCTAAATTTACTAAATGTTTTTGGGTGATATGTGAATGAACCGAATATGCTGTTGCTTTCTTTTTCTTTTGTAAATGTGGTTACGTCCTTAATGATTTTCTACAGTTTAGCTTTTCTAATTTTCTTAAACACCAGACTTTTGTTGTATCCATTTTCTTCTGCTACGTGTAGTATGGCTCTTTGTTCTTTGAAGTATTCTTCTTTATCCATGGGTATGTTGACTAGTCTGTGTGTAAGGCTGTTTATTATCGCATGCTTATGTATAATTGGACTGTAGCTATTATTTTTTATGTAATTTTCTGAATGTGTTGGTTTCCTGTAAATTCCAAATTTTATTTTTGTGTTATTCCTGATGATATTTAGATCCAAGAAAGAGAGTTGTCCATTGATTTCCTTTTCTATTGTGAATTTGATAGTCCTTTCTTGTAGATTGAGTAATTTTAATGCATCATCTAAATGTTTATTCGGTACTATTGCAAAGGTGTTGTCAACATAATCTATACCAAACTTTGAAGATCCATTGAAGGCCTTTTTAATTTGTGTTTCACATGCACTCATAAAAAAGTTTTCCAAAAAAGGTGAAGTGGGTTGCCCATTGATAACCCTGGTTTCTGCTTGTAGTGTTTTGCATTAAAACTGAAGAAGTCCCTTGATAATATAAAAAAGTAAGTGACGAGTGTCAATAAACTGACTACAAATAGTTTTTACGATGTTATACATAATTTATTAGTGATACAAATATACTAAATTTGTCATAATTTATTTAAAGTTGTTAAGAGCCATTTCTAAGGGAAAAAATAATGAAAAACGTTCTATAGGAAAGCAAAGCTAGTATGAATTTGAGGGAGGGGGAATTCAATACAAAATCTTTGTGTCACATTCTTTTTGCAAGATCTCTCTCCCTCTCTCTTGCTCACACATCCTCGTTGTCCTTCCGCGCTCTCTGCCCCTCTTTAACTCTCCCCGCTCCCTAGCTCTCTCAAAAACAGATATTTTTATATTTTATTTTTTCTTGGGGAGGGGGTTTATCAGAGAATGTAAAAACATACTTGTCATACATGTAAGGAGACTTCTATATATAAACTTGAATGCAATATTTCCTCTACTTACCATATGCAAATGGTAGAGGAATTAAAAGCATAATTACATAAATTTATGACTGAAAAAATGTTAGCTTTAATTTAGTGGTACAATGCTAAAATTCTTCATTGAATTAGATATCTCTTTGAAGGTAGTATTTTCTTTTTTAAAATATGCATCTAATTTGTGCATCTTAAATAAATATAAGACAGCTTTTAAAAATGTATACTTTAATTTCTGTAAAAAGTTCATTTTCTATGTCTACTGTCAAGGCCTTTGCTTTACTCTTTTAAAGGATTAGAAAAACAATAATTAATTTTTTATTGTCAGGAGGCCATAATAAGTGAACATGCTGAAATTTCTAATGACTAAAGCATTTTTTTTTCCTTTTCCACCAAATTAATATAATGTTAGATACTCGCCTTTCTAAGTTTTCTGGAAATATACAGACAACAAATTAAAAGCTATTTAAACAAATGCTAGCTTAACTTACCACTGAAACACATAGTGCTACTTCTTCAGGACCCATTCTTGTTGAAACTTCATTCCTAATCTGGAAAAGAAAAAAGAAATAAAAAGAAAAAAGCACATCCTTTAACACTGAAATCAAATGTAGATGTGTACTGTTGCTTGTCAGAGATTTTCAGATACAGGTACTTCTGAAGTACTTCCAAAGTGCTTGAAGTGGGAAACAAACAAAAATAAACTTTCACCCCTTTGATCCTTTCCAATAATGCTTTCATTCTCTAATATTGTCTATGACCAGCGGTTAATTGTGCGAAGGAAAGCAATGTGAAAGTGTTAGTAAGCACCGAGATTCAAATGCTTTACGTACCTTCTTAAATCTCCGTGGAATTTTCACTTTTGTATTATTGCTGTGACTTCCTTGCAGTGGCTTAAAGTGGATTGCATTATCAAGTATCTAAAAAGAAGGAGGAAGAGTTTAAAGAGTTTAAAAAGGATCATGAAGTGATGTAGTTATAGTGTACAGGCTCAAGTACTTTCTAAAAACAGTGGTTATATAGTATCCCACTTCAAGCATTTCGTAAATAAATTAACAACATAATTCTTTGTATTGTTTCCTATTGCTAGAGCCTAGTATTTATGTTTATATTTTTTTCTGCAATCTCTTCTATTTTCCTTTAGTTCTATATATTTTAATGACAATTGCTAAAGGATGATGATGATGACAACGATGATGATGACCTACATTAGAGGAATGTTAAATTTAAAAGTAGCGTTGGTAGTAGAGTTTCGTCTGCCTCATGCTCAGGAGGTCCCGAGTTCAAATCTCAGTCAGGGTTAGTTACCCGGATAAGGGTTTTCCCGAGATTTTCCCTTATCCATAAAGATGAATATCAGATAACTCTAAGCTCTATGGAGCCAGGGCACATTTGAGCATTATTTCACCATTTAATTCATCATTTGATATGACTTACTGCTGGAGGACGTAAATTAAACAAAACAAAAAAATTAAATTAAAAAAAAATTGAAAAAAGTACAGAAATCCATCACTTTCTTCCCCCCCTCCCCACATAATTCACATATTCCTACCTCACTCCACCTTAATCCTTTCACAAATATTGCACCTGTTCTCACCCATGCTAATCCCTCCCTTTCAGTCCTACTACAGTTGTCTATATAACCTTCTCTTCCCCAGTCCCTTTTTAAAATCCTATAAAACTTCAATTAACTTTTATTTTCCATGCTTCCCCATATCTCTTGCCTTTCTATGTCTTCCATTCTTGTCCTTACTTTTTCCAAAATTCTCTCTCATTACCTGCACCTGCCCTCCAAATATCCCCCATTCCTATTTTGTCCATAGTTCTCTCTTGCACTTTCCACCAACTGTTCTTATTTACTAATGTTCTCTGTTGTTCTATGCATACCTTTAAAATATTTCCATCCTCCTTACTCAAACAACTAAACCAAAATTTCACTATTCTCTCCAAGATTATTCCTTTTCTCCTAGTCCTCCCCATTTCAAGAAGTGCTACTTCACCTGGAGCCGTCCTTGTCAATCCGAGAGCCTCTTTACAGAATAACTTGTACATATTGTCAACCTTGCTACATATCTCTGAGCCTCCCCAAATCTCTACTGCATATATCATTTTTGCCTCTACCATTGTCTCATATAGCCTCTCTAACCATTTTGTCGGCATGTCTAACTTATCCTTACAGGTTCTCAATCCTACCATAGCTGCCTTCCCCTTAGCAATTATTTTCCTACCATGTGCTCCCCACTCCCCATTGCTACTCAGCCTTACTCCAAAATATTCAAATTCCTTCACTACCTCAAGCTCTTTCCCCCTCAAGAACCATTTCTCATTCTTTTTAATTTTGCCCCTTTTTTACAAACCATAATCTTGGATTTATTAATATTTATTCTTATTCCCCACTCCATGCAAAATCTTTGTACTTCATCAATTGCCTTTTGCAGTCCTTTTATAGTTATGGATCCAATCACCAGGTCATCTGCATATAATAAGCCTGGAATCTCCTTATTGCCTATTACCGGGTTATGTGTATTACTCTTTGCAACTTTCTCCAGGATATCATCAATAAACAAATTAAATAATATGGGACTCAATTTGCAGCCCTGCCTTAAACCTATTTTTTGCTCTACCCCTTCTTTAACACTCTCTTGATCCTGCCTTATACAAAATGATATTCCTTTATAAATTTTATGAATCTCCTTTATGAGGTTTTCGCTTACTCCTTTGCTTCTTAGTTTCCATGCTAGAGCCTCTCTGTTTATTGTGTCACACGCCTTCTCAAAGTCAGCATGAAACATATATACCCTTCCTTTTTTCCCTCCCAAATATTTTTCAATGGCTGTTTTAATTATGAACACATTACCTATTGTTCTTTTATTCTTCCTAAATCCTGATTGAAACTCTGTTAATTTCCCTTCCTCTTCTGACCAACGTTCCAGTCTTTCTGCTAATATCCCTGTATATATCTTCCTCAGTATGGACAATAGACTTATTTCTCTATAATTTTCAGGTTAGTTTTTAGCTCCCTTCCCTTTATATATTGGCACAATCAAACTTGTTTCCAACTTTCCGGTATGTCATGACTGTTTTTCACACTGTTCAATACTCATATAATTATGTTCAAACCTTTCTGCATATTCCCATACATTTTCCAAAATTCCCATGGAATTCCATCCCTGCCTACTGCTTTTGCTCTTTTCAACCTTTAAAGCTGCCTGTGAACCTCCATTGTTGAAAATTCTCCATCTAACATCTCATTGTCCAATACTCCTGGCCCTACCTCCATCTTATAATTGCTTTCTATACACCCCTCCGCGATCAGATTTCTGAAATACATCTGCCATTCACTTGGCATAATCTCATTTTTTATCCCTCCTTTCCTGTTAGTCTTCATAACCATCTCCCAAAATGTCTTGTTATCTTTATTTGTTATTGCTTCCCTAACTGATGATTTTGTCATCATTTCTTTCCACACCTCCTTCTTTACTTCAAGCAGACACTTATACAGTATGCACAATTTATCTTGAGCGTTCGTCTCCCAAGTTGACAACTTGGAAGCATGAAATGTGCTATACTAGCACACTACACTAGTACACTCTGACATCTAGTGACTAATATGATAAGCTTTTACGCGCGCTCTTTGTTTTCTGTGATGCATTCGTTTTGTGCAAGTTTGAGGTTAATTACTACAGCTTAACCAGTTTGTAATTAAGGCTGAGGGCACACCAAACTCATCATCATATGTACCTTCCGAGCAACGAACTCCGACTCGGAAACATGCACGTACAGTCGTGCATAGTAATGGCTGCAAAATAATAGCGAAAGTTGCAGAAAGTAGCGATATAGAAAAGGATAACAACCAGTTACTGTTCCCACTCAGCAAATCAATAGAACGAGCTGCTGCTTACACAGGAAAAAGTGTCAGCACTGTCAGGCACATTAAATCGTTTTGTACATCTCATCCCAATTAATCTCCAAAAAACACCAGGAAAAAGCAGGTAAGGTTGTGATCGGTGTATGGTAATAACTAATACTGGTGTTTTCTTTCTTTCTTATTTTCCCTTCAATCCTTTCCTTTTTGGTTTCCTCCTTTTCCTTATATCTTGCTCTTTTATCTTTCTTTTTCTCTTGCTCTGAGCCCATTGTATATTTCTACATAGCTTTCTATTTCCCTCCATTACCAAAGCTACGCCGGTATTTATTAGAGGCCAACAAACCTAGGAGCAAGACTTACGTATGTTGTGGATGTTATGGTTCTCAAAAGTGGACACACTATTATTCATTTACGTCCATATAACTGTGATCTGAATGCAGTTGAACTGGCGTGGGCAAAAATAAAGAGCGTTTTCAGCGGACACAACGTTACTGGTGATATGTCGGCTCCAAATCCGCAGAGACCTGCTATAGAAGCATTCTCTTCTGTAACTGCGACGGATTGGGAAGGATACTGCAAGAACTGGAAATGAAATATTGGAGAAATAATGGTGTAATTGAAAATGAGACTGATGAAATTATCAACAGATCAGCGGATACTAGCGATGAAACTGATGCAGTGGACTCAGAAATTGAAGAATCACAAAGCGAATGAGTGAGTATTTACGGCTGTCATATTTGTTTACTGTTTTTATGTTTTTCATAAATAGTAAGTATATAATAGTATATAAATATACAGCTTATAGGATCAAGTTCAATTTAATGTTTGTCCACAGATCTCACACTTGCGGTGCATATCTTCACTTATCTTACACTCTATTTTGTTGAACTGTGTTTTTCAAGGTTGACCACACTGCAGAAAAAAAAGAGCATTAGCTCTAGCATCTTCCCCTCTGCCGTCACCACCCCGTAAATCCAGCGCTCTTCTTATCTTGTGTGTAATGTACCCCCATTTGCTTGCCAAAAAAAATTATTTTTCTTGTTCATTCTCAGATGTCTTCCACCTCCCCAACGCTTTGAAAACATCTTTCTTTGCCTGTTTACATTCTGCATCATACCAGCTTGCACTGCCTCTCTCATTTCCCTTCCTGCTCCCCATCCCTATCACTGCTTTTTTCACTAAAAGCTCCAGAAGCTTTACAGCATTACTGCAATCGTTATTCCCCACCGCCTGTGCTATTCCATGCTCAATTATTTCAGTTGCTCCTGTTTCTATCTCCTTCTTAAAATTTTCCTCAATCTCTCCCCTCCATCTATATATTTTAAACTGTTTTAACATAACACATATATCTACTCTCTTTATTTGGTCTTTCATTCTTATTTCTAACTCTAGTGTGAAGTGCCCACTACTAACTACTTGGTTTACAACCTTAAACTTTGTGATTCTTTCTTCCTAACCCTCACTGTACAACAGTCTATGACACTTTCTCCAGAACACTAACATATGTGAATTCACCCTCTTTATCTTCACCAATTGAACCATTTCCTATTAACAAGTTAATCTCTTCACAAAATGTAATTACTTTCCCCCCTTCACTATTTAACACATTGTCTCTACTATTTCTAGGAACCATCACCTCTGTTTCACATCCTCCTGCTAGATCTTTTCTATCATACCTACTACTCTGCTCTCCCGTCCTGGCGTTAAAATCTCCCATTATAATAAATTCTATATCTGCCATTCTTCTCTTCATCTCTTCCATTTCCACTTCTAATATTTTATATAACTGACTATCATGGAAATGAGACACCTCTGGCGGATTACAAACAATCCCCACACCAATTTTTAAAAGATCACAACCCCTCCTCGCCTTAATCACTACCCATATCACATTATTGAACTTGCTGTCCACTGATACTATTTCTAGCTTATCTTCTAAATCGTCTTTTACAAACAAACCCACACCTCCCGATGCCCTTTCCTTTTTGAAAATCTTTTTGGCTGCTTTCTCTACAAATTTAAAACCTTTCACACACACCCAGTTACTCTCCTGTAACCACATTTCTACCACTCCAAATAGGTGCAGAGCGCTGAACAACTGCTGCATTTCTCCGTCTATTATCTTGGACTTCAGTTCCTCCATATTCCAGAAAGCCAGCCGTAAGCATCATCCCTATTTCTCCCTGTATTTAAATTTCTCTAACATACCTCTGTGTCTCGTGACCCTAGGAGAGACAGCAGTTTTTTCACACTCTTTGCCTTTCTTACGTACTTGAAACAGGCTGCAACCTTGCGTAGACACTATTTCCAGTCCATTTTCTTTTGCATACATTTCTGCTTCGATTAGATCCATGTGGCTCACCCGCCTCTCCTCACTCGACTTTTCCTTCCCCACACCCCCCTCACACTCGACACCATTTGTCTTTTTCACTTTTTCAATCACTGCCACCTGCTCCACCAACTGTTCCTCCCCTTCCTTCTCCTCTTCCACTCATTCCCTTTCCGGGCGCTCAGTGTTCATTACCGGTGGTCGTGACGTCATTCCTCCACTATGCTCTCTGGTGAATAAACATTCCTGTGAGCGTTTACCTCCGTCATCTGCTATGTCATCACGTTGCATCGTCCTGGTATTTCTCGACACACTAAGATTAAAATTCTCACCTTCCACGTATAACATTAGTCCTTTTATAAACGCCCCTTTTCCTTCTTCCCTCGCTTCCTTCATCTTTCTAATTAATTCATTTTTTATATCCCGTTCTTCCTTGTTGTAGTCTTCCTCAATGTAAATATTCGTCCCTTTGAGCTTCCTAGTGTTTCTCAATACGTCTCTCTTGATGCTGATCGTGGTCAATTTAATTAGGATAGGCCTGGAATTCCTATCTCTTCTGCCCAGCCTGAAAACGTCTCCTATCTCCCACCCTTGCAACTTTATTCCCAGTCTTCCTTCCACTAAGTCTTTCACCAGACCCTCTAAACTTCCAATGTCTTGTAAACTTCTGTCATGTTCTTCCCTGTCTCCAAAGATAATACAATTTTTCTGACGCATGTTGGATTCTTGCCTCTTGTATAACGTGTCAATTCATTTGCACTCACCCAGTTGTTTTTCGGTTTCTTCTTTCTGCTTCACCATGGCCATTTTTAACTGCTCCGTATTCTTGTCCATTTTGTCGCTAATCTGCTTCGCCGTTCTCTCAATCAGCTCCACTATCTGTTCTAAATCCACGGGTCCAGGGTTCATTTCTACGCCATCTACTACTAAAAGGATTGCTATATATATATTACTGTAACAATCTGGACAGTGAATATTATCCGACTGCTTCGCTTTACACACTCTGAAACTCCCAATCCTCGCCCAGTAAGTCAATAACCTTTCTGACATTTATGCTGCCTCTACTCGACTACTCGCCCGCACGTCCACCTTTTAGCAATGCTGCCACTCAACTCCTCTTATCTTCAGATAAAGAATGATAATGCAGCAAGTCTTACTGAAATACATGAATAGAGCAACAATTAATCTATACTGTGAATTAGTGGGTTCGTGAAATTAAAAGTCCAGGTTACAAACACTAAAAATTGCTCTTTATTTCCGTAGAAACACACTTTGGTCAACCTGACAGTCCAGAATTACGTCACATACACAATACAACTTGTAAGGTCATTGACCACAAGCAAAGTTCACAGCTGTTCGCACACACGAGTTCAATTAACAACTGTCCGCCAAAGGCGGGCGGCGGCTCCTTTTTTAGCTTACTCACTATTCCAGAAATTCATGGAAGGTTCTCAAACAATTAGGACGGAATTAGAAGAAAGACAAACTCTCCAGAAATCTGTCTCCTTACCCCCACCATTTCGGCAAGCTTTTATCTCCGCACTGGTGTCCGTAACTTTGAACTCGTCCCTATCGCTGCCTCATCTCAACAATGTGTTCGCGACCTATTTTGTCATCTTCACATACTTCCTTAAGTGCCCCATTTTTCCACAATTTAGTAATTTATTTTTTAGAATATTAAATTGGCCGTGCTGTGGCTGAGTAGTTAGACCACTTGACTCTCACCAAGGCGGCTCAGGTTTGCTGCCAGGTGACCGCAAAGTGAGATTTGTGGTGGACAACATGGCGCTGGGATGGGTTTTCTCCAGGTCCTCCGGTTTCCCCCGCCAGCTGCACCAATTGTTCCATCATCATCATCATCATCATCATGATCATCATCACCATTATCATCATTCTCATCATCATCATCATCATCATCTTTCCTATCATTCCTCTTGCCCTCATACTATTATCACCTTCCTTCACCCTCACACTAGGCATTCGGCTGATCACCCATCCTGGTTCTCTATAGGATCCAAAGCTTCGGTTCCTCAGGCCCGACCATAAGGGATAGAGGAACAAGAATCCCTCACCACCACTGTAGGTGGTACTACTAGGGATAAGGTAAAGAAGAAGAAGGAACTATTAATTTAAACTGTAGTTTAAATCACAGAGCTGTGTTACCTCTCATTTACTGGGTATCATGTATTCATTTCTTCAGTGTAAATTGCACTCCAGTTTGTTACTATTTCCATTGAATTTTTAAATGAAAATAAGTTAGCTAAGTTGCCGTTCTGGTTTATTAAAGGTTTAAATGAAATAATTACTTTAATTTATTGCATTTCATTAGTCCGCTAAATAAATCTAGTTTTTTATTGGAAATTAATTGTTCTTTCACACTGGCCGTGTGTAGGCTAAATTGTGGAAATGTACAGTCAGACTGAAAAATTCAATGCCATAGCCGGGATTTGAACCACGGATCTTCTGGTTTCTGTCCAGCCGCTCTACCATTGAGCTACTATGGCCAACATGCCGATATGGCATTAAATTCTCCAACTGGCTCGGAAACTTTATTTTTTTATTATTTGTTTTCAAGGAATGTTTCTATAAACATCAAAACTAAGCAGACGGGAACAAACTCACCATAAAGGAAGACAAGATGGAACACATAGTTTTCCAGAAAGGAGGCAGACTAGAAACAAACATGGAAATCTACTACAAAGGGCAGCCACTGAGGAAAGCCAATGTCTGTAAATATTCAGGAATCACGATACAAACGAATGGAAAATCATTCACAGAGCACATGAAATGGAGACTGATAAAAGCAGTGAGAGCCATATATGACATAATGAACATACAAACCTGTCTCTCAAAGCAGAAATGGGCTATTTGAGTCCAAAATACTACCAGTGGCAATTTACAGGTTGAAAATGATATGGAAATGTCTAACAGAGAGACTATTAGAAAGACTGGAAAACATGAAGGCCAGATATCTAAGAAGGGTAGAAATATGTCCCATCCAGATTGGCTTATGTGATGGCTAGAGAACATTCTTGCTACAAGATCTGATGCGAAATATTTACGATGCAAAGCAGAGGCAGCAGTAAAAGTGCTACACAGGAGGAAGAGGAAACAAGATGAGATTTGGGATGAGTTTTACATTACAGAGGCTATGACAAATGACAGCTAGATGTCAGTGAACTACAAGCTACGACACCTGGTGACCAGAATGGCTGTGTACAGATTCCAAAGAAAATACGCATCAAAAAGACGTATCACGAGCCATAAGACACATGTGTTGGAGTTGTGTGACAAGACAGGCAACCGTTATCACATTACAATGTGCAAAAAAAGGAAGGATTCCCTATGATTATGTACAAAATATATGAAAGAGTATACAATGTGTGAACATTAATATTATTATTAAAACTATTTTGTTTTCAAATTACAAAGTATGGTACCTAATTGGTTTTTACATTACATATATCATAACTAAGTGTTTAAATTAAACCTTTTATTTTATGTATTAGTCTGCGAGCAGTACGTGGTGAAGTTTTTTTGAGCAGTGCAAGTTGATACATGCAACAGGGACATAGAGAACCATTACAATGACATGTTTCATCTGTATGTATAGATGTTTGAAAGTAGGTTGAAGATTATATAGAATAAAAAGAAGTATTTCAGAAAGTGGAGTGCCATTGTTACTAAAATCAGGCAAGTGAGTCAACCTTGTATATACTTGTATATACCAGAAACTAGTCTTGATAAAAAACTTGTAAGTGGAGAAAAGTATATACAAGGTTGACTCACTAGCCTAATTTTAGGTTGAAGATTATCGGTAAAAACTTTGGTGATGAATAAAGTGAGCTCAGTACAGCTTGTCTTGTCATTTTGCCAGATTATCAAAGATTTCCAATGAAATGGACCCTGGTTATGTCTATGAAAAGCTTCCTTTATCATTCTAAGTAAAACTGATAAATTTTCTTCAGCTGATTCAAATTATGAATATAGACTCTGTATAAATAGCTTTCAGTTTCAGTCATGCAATTCACTAAATGATATCAACACATTCTATGTTGAAGATGAACCTGTCAGATTGTAAACACCACATTTGAGAGATTGCAGACATGCTTAATGCAAAAGGTGCTTGAGGAGTGCTAGCTAAAACGTGCAACTTAAATGTCGTACAAACAGTGTATTTTGGCTATGTATATTCATTATTGAAATACGGAATGCTCTTGGGGATCATCCAACAACTGCATTAAGATGTTCAAATTACAGAAAAGAATAATAAGATTAATGAAACAAGTGAACCAATGTACTTCAAGTAAACCATTTTTTTCAGATCTAAAAATTTTACCCTTACCGTTATTTACACCTTAGAAACAGTTTCACTTATACGATACATAAAAATAAAGTCATGTTTAAGCTTAACAATAAACATGATTCATACAATACATGAATAGCAACATCAATCCATCTTCAACAACATAGATTAACAAAAAATTTGAATTCAGTTTCCCATGAAAATGTTAACTTTTATAATAATATCCCTGAGACCATCAAAGTTCCACAGATCAAGGCATTTAAAAATAAAGTTAAAAAATTTTTCTTAAAATATATGCTTTATCAGTTGGTGAATTCATGAGTACCCAGTTTTGATTATCCTTTGTACTACTTGTTTATTTAGAATTAGAAATTGGTAAGTAAGCCATCCATTCGATTTTTTTTTTTTTTTTTTTTTTTACTTGTTTGTTTCATGTATCCTGTTTATCTGGGAGGTGCACTTCGCCTCAAGAAGCTTGATAACAACCTCCAAGACCAAGATTGTACTCCACATCACCTATATTTTAGTACTCAAAATCACCTCAGTTATAAATATAACGTATATAGAAATCTAATCAGTTAAAAATGTCCAAATGCAGTTGTATACCTGACTGGGTTTTTTTCCAAGGTTGTTAAGGCAAATGCTGGGTATGTGTTTCACCTTGCTAAAATCTTATGTTATTTCTTAAACTTTTTTTGTATACTGTAAATATGATAATGTTTGTCTTAGCATCTTTTTGACAAAGCCCATAATCTGTTTGAATTTTGTTGGTAAATAAATCTGATCTGAATGCAAATCTAAATCTTAACTTTTTCCAAAATGAAGAAGCGGTTAAAAGATTTTGGCAGAATAAAAACATAATGGAAAGAAAGTAGCATGATGAATGTATCATCTGTGTGATCATTGATTATGTTGGTGGTTAGCACAGCACAGGCATCAGTGAAACACATACAGCATTATTTTGCAACAAAGGAGAAGAAAAAATAAAATAACTAAGATATTCCAATGCGTGAAGACTATGATACAATGAAGCACAAAATTAATATAATAACTAGAACGTGTTTCGTTAGGATCTTCCTAACCTCATCAGTATTGAGTCGACAACAGCTGATGATGTTAGGAGGATCCTAACAAAATGTGTTCTAGGTAAATAC
This sequence comes from Mantis religiosa, assembly GCA_030765055.1. Taxonomy (NCBI): domain Eukaryota; kingdom Metazoa; phylum Arthropoda; class Insecta; order Mantodea; family Mantidae; genus Mantis; species Mantis religiosa. The sequence continues at coordinate 219,892,956 of CM060948.1, forward strand.
TAGCAATAAGTGGAGCATTGAGTATTAGTTCGACTCAAAATTATATTAACTAAGATATATTGATGTTTTATGTGTAATTTATTATTTTTGTAGCCAATCCCTTGAAACCATTTATAGGATTAAGTTTACTAATGTTTATCTTTAAAATTTGATAAAAGTATATTAAAACTCAAAGTCAGAAGAGATTTTCTTATTTGACATTTGCAGGTCAAATAACCCAGTAAAAGTTTTAAATAAAATTTACTTAACACTTCTGATTTTTCACAGTTCTTTAAATTAAGAAATTTATTAACATAGCAAATTCAACTAGGTAATGTAAAATATGTGCTTACCACATCACTGCCAAAGACTCCCTCATGTTTTTGAACTTCATTCTTCAAAAGTGCATTCAAATAATCTCTGCAAACAATAACATGAGCACATAACTATATTAATACTAATCATGTGAGAATAGATTTTGAAGCTAAAAATGTAATAAATTTGCAGAATGAATTTGGGTATAGTCGTGTTCAAAATTTGAATTTATTATATTTACTGATTTTATAATGTCAGCACAGAAAAAAAAAAGTATTTTACTTTCTCCTCATTACACCAATGATAAAAATGTTCCAGGTCCTGTCATGCAAGAGAGTATTTGAAATTATTTCTTTAACTGCGTTTGATGCTTTCCATTAGACTCAATACTAAGCAAAATATTTTAATATCATTTTTCACTATGTGCCCAATTTTCCCTAAGGAAGTAATCTGTGAAAATCTAAAAGTCTATAGGTTTCTTCTGATTCCCTTGATTTTTTACGATATACTCAGAGTGTTAAACATACAATGCATGATTATTTCAATCAGCTATGTCAAACCATTGTGAAGATATTAATTCCTTTATTCACACTTAATTACTTTTGATTTGGTAATTTGAAATGCTCCTTGGACCATACAGTTTATATTACTCCCAAAGTTTCAATTTGAATATAGTATGTACATGCAGTAAATATGTTACAAAACTAGGCATGCAGTTACATGACCTATCTGCCGGTCACATAATTCTTTATGATAAAGTTGGCAGTTGCAAGGACCACCTCTCAGTAACAGATGCACGGATATCAAATCAAATCTCAAATCACATTAACAACTACCAGAATAAACACAAAACATACCTTATCACAGGAGCTGCTGGAAATGCCATCCATTTGCATCAATACATCTACAACATATTCTGACAAAGTCTATTCAAACGCATTAGTTTAGTTTCTGAAATAGCGTTAATTTCTAGCTTGATGTTTGGTTTTAATTTTTCTAATGTTTGGGAATTAGTTTTGTATATTTTATTTTTCAAGTTGTCCCATAAACAAAAGTTGCATGCCATAAAATCAGGAACAGAGTGAGCGATAAACTCTTACATTTCTAGTGTCAAAAATGTCTCATCAGATGTATGCATAGTGCCAGAGTCCTGCTGGAAATATCACTGTTCTTCACACAAAATGTTACGGAAATGAGAATAGCTAATATTGACTGATTTGGGGCCACTAAATTCGAAAATGACATTGAAATTTCCAGTTTAGCTCTAATTTTCAAGTTACAGCCATAGCCTGATATTACATATTTTTCCACAAAATATTGGATGTCCACGTATAAACTCTTGGCAGCATGCCATAAATCTCAAAACACTGTCTAATCACGTGATCATCCATTCTCACTGCACACTTGTTCATAACGTGATTGATAGAATTGTCGCCTGGAAGGGGGTTCTTATAAAATGTTGTACAGCTGTTCAGTTCTTATAAAATGTTGTATAAAAGTGGTCGTATTCCTCTTGTTTTCTGCAGTTTTTTCATGATACTTTTGCTGTTTTATATTAGCATCTCACATTCTATTCTTATAGACAAATAGAAAAATGACTCGAAAGTGTGTGGATAATCCAAATAACTTTTGCTATATATGCGGAGAGGTTAGATTTGCATCGAGGAAGCATTGGATAACACCATATATTAAAAAGCATATTTGTTATATTTTGGGTTAGGGGACCAGGACAAACAATGGGCACCACATGTGAGCTGTACTATATGTTGATCAAAACTTAATGCGTGGATCAAAGGAAAAGGACATTGTATGCCGTTTGCAGTGCCCAGGGTTTGGAGGGAGACTACCAATCATAGTACTGATTGTTATTTCTCTATGTCCCCCTATCAAGAAAGGCATATCCATGAAGAAGAAATCAACACTTGTGTACCCTAATATACCTTCAGCAATTCGGCCTGTACTTTATAGTGAAGGACTCCCTGTTCCTCAACCTCCACAAAATTTTATTGTTGACTCTGACGAACATAACAGTGTTTTCTCAAACAGTGAAGAACAGGAGCCATCAACTTCCAGAGATGCAGACTACATGCCAAGCACAGATGCGTCCAGTTATAAGATCACACAAGAAGAGCTCAATGATTTAATCAGGGATCTAGTTCTTCCTAAACATAAGAAAGAACTTCTGGCATCGAGGTTGTAACAATGGAATTATCTGCACCCCTCAGTGAAAATGACAACATTTCGAACCAGAAATAAAGATTTGGAGCAATTCTTTATAACTGAAGGAGATTTCACGTACTGTAAAGACGTTGATTGCCTGATGGATGCATTAAAAATGAGGCTTATTCCTGATCAGTGGTGACTATTCATTGATGCTCAAAGACAAGTCTTAAAGTAGTACTTTTACATAACGGAAATAAGTTTCCTTCCATTCCTGTGGCATATGCTACCAACACAAAAGGAACGTATATAAATATGAAAAATATTTTGATGGGAGTAGATTGTAAGAAATTCCAATGGGAAGTATGCGGTGATTTCAAGGTAATTGCCATTTTATTAGGACAGCAAGCCGGCTATACCAAGTACTGTAGTTTCCTGTGCGAATGGGATAGCTGTGCCCAAGACAGCCACTACGATAGGAAAAGTTGTCCCAAATGACAGTCATTGACACCAGGATTCAAAAATGTTGCACATAAACCATTAATACACTCAAGCAAAATTTTACTACCCGCACTACATATAAAATTGTGGCTTATGAAGAATTTTGTAAAAGGTTTATGTGAGTGGTTCTGCATTCACTTACTTACGTGGGAAATTTCCAAGGCTCAGTTATCAAAAAGTGAAAGCAGGCATATTTGTTAGACCTCAAATCAGAGAACTTTTCAAAGATCACCAGTCTGAAACAGTGTTAAGTAAAAAAGAGAAAGCAGCATGGGAATCCTTTAAAAATGTTTTGAATAATTTTCTGGGAAATTTTAAAGCTGAAAATTTTGAAGACCTTGTAGAAAATCTAATAGACTGGTATAAACAGCTGGGAAGCAATATGTCACTAAAAATGCACATTTGAATTCCCACCTGGACTTCTTCCCTTCAAATTGTGGCAATTTCAGCGATGAACATAGTGAGCGATTTCATCAGGGCATTTCAGTTTTGAAACAAAGGTACAAAGAGAAATGGAATGCTACTATGTTAGCTGATTATTGCTGGATGGTGAAAAGGATGCTCCTGAAACAGAATATCATAGACAGCCCAAAAGAGTTGCCGTTAAGGTAACAATTTTTTTCGATGCTTTCATTTTTTCATATTTTATTGTAACTTACATATAAGTGATATTATCTTGAAAACAACAGCTAACCAATCAATTTAAGTATAATTTTCATGTTCAGTGACCTAAACAACATAAGAAAACCGTATTGTTTTATCAGAACATTCAACTTTTCAAAATTTGTAGAACAGTGTATCCAGACCACATTCAATGTGTATTAGCTGTTTGAAACTTGGAGTAAGTGTATTGTTTCTGTATCTTTCTCATTCATGTACACTCATAAAAACATGACCCTATTATTCTATATGCATATTCCACCTCTACCCCAATTTTTTGATCGTGCCAAGGAGTTTCATGAAAAAATTTGTTTTGTCTGTAGCATATAGATTGTTATGAAATAGGGCCATGTAAATGAAGCCATGCTTCGTCAATGAACAGTATTAATTGCAAATTGATTGTTCTATCATTTAACTCCTCAAAATCCAGTTACTGAAATTTCCCCAGCTGATGATCACGTGGTAGTAATTACTGGACAACAGTAACCTTGTATAATTAGAGTTTTAAAAGTTTGTTACTTTCTATGCTGAAGCTTTCAAAATGTCAGTGCAACGTGCCTAGGAGATTTATGAGGTGTCTGTTCCAACCATTCTTTGACTATTTAATTTCTGCTCAATAAGAATCCACATTTTTACTTTTCTCTTCCTATCACAAACTAATCTTGTCTCCCTAAATGTATTTAGAAGCAAATGAATGGCCTCTCCACTTGGAACATACACAGTAGAAAATGTGGTTTCAAATTATCTTACAACTTCCCTGCAAGATTATGTAAGCACTTAAAATGTATTATACATAAACACTCTTTATAATAGTGTATATAGCAATCATGGTATTTTGAAAAAAAATTCAACTAAAACTACACAATCTAAACATTCCAAATGTTAGATAGAGTCAACATGAAAAATTCAATGCCATGGGCTGGATTTGAACTATGGATCTCCTGGTTTCCATCCAGTCACTCTTAACCTTTGAGCTACCATGGCCAACATGCCATCCTGACATTAAATTCTCCAGTTGACTCGTATATTTTCCCGGTAGACCAATAGGGGCCCTTGCATCCAAGATACACCATTTGTGGCGACTTACTATCGTAAGTACTTAAGTCCCAGGCTTCATCATTTAACTCTTATTATTTTAGTTAATTAATGGAAATTAATCATTTCTCCACACTAGCCGTAAACCTTAGCCTATATACGGCTAGTGTGGAGAAATGATCATTTTCCATCAGTTAATTCCAAATGTTATTCATATATGAAATGGACTGAAACAGAAGTAAGACTGATTAAGTTGTGACAACTGTAGGGTGTGCATGGAGAAAAATGCAATGAAGGTTACATGAGCCGTGTGCCAGCTGGCCAAGTTTTGTAGTGTGAGCACTGTATTGTGACTATGTGGGTTCGTGAAATTAAAAGTCCAATTGCACAAACTCAAAATGTTCTTTATTTCCACCGACTTACAGTTGAACACTTGCCAATTACACAGAATTATGTAATGCACACAATTACGGTTCACCAGTTCGTCCATTACAGTTCCACTTTTCTCTCGCAATTAAGTATGCCCCTCCAATGCACGTACACAGTCTTCTCGTCTGTACACTAGCACAGCACTCCTACACTGCTCGCCAAGAACTGACTGACTTCCAGCCCGACGCGTTGCTTATATATGACCAACTGGCCAACCTAGAAGGTTCCGGATTAGATGAAATATCCTGTATGTTTGAGAACTCAGGGGGAGCGGAAAGAGTGGGCACAGTGACGTATGAAGAAATTGTTATAAAGGCATTTCTTTATTTTAATTAGTTTCAGAGCCTTTTTGAGGGGAGCTGAATTGTTACTGACTTTTTAATATTTTCAATTTGACTTTTGGAAGGCAATAAAATTACTTAAAGCTAAACTATCTTATATTTCTTAACTGGTGCATAATAGTCTTTATAACCATAATTTCTGAACCTTCTAAAATTTCAAGTTAATGAATTATCACTGTGGTCAAGGAGCATTTCAAGAACTAAAAAGTACTGGAAAAACAAATGATTTAAGAAATAGGGTCTAAAGCTCATTACAGTGCTTTATATAAATGGTATACAACCATTTGTGGCTTTAACATTTGCTATGCTATGAACCCAATTGCATGATAGTACACATTCTACATACAATGAAAATGCAAGAAACAAAAAATTAAAAATGTTTCATAAGTTTTTCTGCAAAATTTCACTAATGGATAATCTTAAAGAGTACAATATTATATCATTCACAAGATTATCTAAGCAGGATCTAAGGTATGACTTAGGCACCACAAATACATTCATGCATACATATATGGGTAAGTTTTTAAAGATTTATTTTATTTTACTGGGTAAGTCATCAACTACTTTGGAAAATAAAAAATGATTTCAAATTTGGTTATAATTTTATATAAATAAAGATATACAAAATACTGTATACATAAAAAATGAATAATCTTTATATGTATACTACATGATATGCACAAATTTTGGAGAAAACTGGAAGAAATTTATGGGTTCACAGTATTTAAGACAACCTAAATACAATTATTACTTCAGTTCTTAGAATATTGATTTTAGGTGCATTTTAATAAACTTAGTGGTAAAAAATAAATGAGTTTGTTCAATAAAGATGATCATAATTTTTTTACAGTCATAATTTTTTGCACTAAAATTCAATCTTATTATATTCTGTTAGCTTAATGTGAAACAAACACACCGTAGTAGTTTCATTGTTCCTGCTTGTGAGAACCAGGCAAGCTCAGACATGTTCAGTATTCGCCTACCGCTGCAATGGAGGTAACATCTGAGGAACAGTATGCGGCTTTGAAATTCTGCTTTTGTCTCAACTAATCTGCAGTTGAGGTCTATACAATGTTACAGGAGGCCTAAGGAGAGTCTGTTCTTCCCTACAGCACAGCTCAAAGGTGGTTTAAAATGTTTAAAGAGGGAGACAATCAATTTCAAAGGAAGGTGGACCCGGTGCTCCACTTACTGCTCTTATGAAAGAAAACATCAACACTGTTGATGCCATTGTGAGAGAGGATCAACGAATTACCTTAAGATCACTTTCTGAAATACTGAGAGACGTGTTTGTGCGTGATGGGTTCCAAGACTGTTGATTCTGGAACAAAAAAACATTCGAATGCAGGTCTGCATGCAGTTAAAGTTGATGTTAGAGGAAGATCCAGAGTTTCTTTCAAACGTAATCACTGCTAATTAAACTTGGCTACATCATTTTGATCCTGAGAGCAAACAGCAATGCTCAGTGTAGAAATCTCCTTCATCCCCAACCCCCAAAAGAGCAAAAGTGGTTGCTTCTTCTGGGAAAGTTATGGTCATCTCATTCTTTGATATTCATGAAATGGTTTATCAGCGTGTTGTACCTGCACACATCAGTAACTGGACAATACTACAGGGATGTCCTGAAAACATTGCAAGTCCACATCAGGCGCAAAAGACCACATTTCTGTGAAGCAGGCTGGATGCTGCACCACGATAATGCGCGGCTGCATATTGCCAATGTTGTTGCTGAATATCTTGCAAAAATCAGCGTGAAGTGCATCCCTCACCCTCCCTATAGTCTATATTTAGCCCCATGTGACATTTTTCTATACCCTAACTTGAGGAAACGCCTTCGTGGGAGGCATTATACATCATCAGAAGCAGTGGTGAAGGCTGCGGAGGCGATTTTGAAGGATCTCTCAAAAATGGTTTCCAGCATGTCTTTGAAGACTGGCAGAAATGCTGGGACAAGTGAATCACATTCAAGGGAGACTATTTTGAGAAGGACCATCAAAATTATGAGGATGATTAAAGGTACATTGTCAAAAAAAATTGTGATCATTCTTTATTGAACAGCCCTTGTATAATTCAAAATGAACTAAATATTCAATGTTACAAAACCTATTTGCCCTTAGTTTAACATAAACTGTAGTATAAAAGTCATGAAATCATATATCTTTCTTTTTAAACTTACTTCTTGATAATATTTCCACTGAGTTTCACAACCTCCAATCTTTCTTTATCATAAGAAGAAATACACTGTTGATGGAAAACTACAGCATATATACAGTATATATCCATACATTTTTAGGGTGGAAACAAGGGATTGCAAAGGCGTTTACACTGTGCTGGAATTGGATCTTTAGTGTATGTATGCCTGGGAGGAACAGATGAGATGAAGGAACCTTAGAAGACATGCGGGTTGCAGGAATGGACAACATAAGTAGCAAGGATCACCACAGCATGTGATACTCTATTCTATGTGGTATTCAGCAGATAAATTTAGAACTATATATAATCAATGTCTGAGTAGGGAATAAAAAAGTACTAACTTTGGGTATGTTTCTATAGAAGGGCAGAAAGTCTGTCCTTTGGAGCATGTTGGAGGATTCTTTCCTTCTTCTGGAACAAATTTAACAACACTATTTCCACTGTTTCCAGGGAATACTATGGGACTTTCTCCTGAATTGTTCCCTTCTGGTTTTGTTGAATTTGAAACTGAAACAAAAAGGATTCTTTGATAAAAGCTGCAATTCATTCTATGTTTAACGCCTCTTAGTGCTTATAAAGAGATTTAAATTCAGGTACAAAAGCTTCAGCTACAAGAAGATAAATTAATTTTAGGGCCTATTAACAATAGATGTACATGAAACCCCAGTTTAAGTACAACTTGAAGATATAAAAACAATACTAAACATTAGCATAAATGAGCAGTAATGTTAGATTTTCCAGTCTTTTGTATATGAAAACACAGTAATATTTAATGCAGTATTTCAGATTAGCAAGAAACAACCATTTCTAGTATCATTCAGTGATAACATCTTGTATACAAAATACAAATGAAATTCATCTTGTTTATTTTTAACTTTGTGAAAATGAACATAGATGTTACAAAAATATGTGAGTAAATAAAATATACAAACAATAAAAGTTATAATACAAATTTTGTATATTAATATTTAGCTCAATTATACATTTTTTGGATAAATAGTTTCACATCAGTCACATACTTCTTGTCCCCAAATTCAAAATGTACTCCTGCATACTCATTTTATATTATGTTTGTGTTATGTGAAGATTATGCATGGTTTCTGTGTATCGCATCCTTGCAACAAAAGAGTAGACATGTTGGATGATGCATCAATATTTTCGGAATGCATTATTGCTACACAAGAGTTAACAATATGGTCGAGCAAGTTCATTCTTTCCCAGCTTGTATCTCGTGATACTGATGGTGATGGATGAGGTAAACCTAAATATTTAAACTGTTTCCAGCATGCACAGGCAGTTCAAGCTCCAGAAATTAAGCAACAATTTAATCATTCATTTGATTACTGCATATAATTGACTAGTGTACATGCAAATAAGTGCTCTAAATAGTGCTCTAAATATGTCTTTGCTTTACTTCTTTTATGCATTAAATAATATTTGATTAATAATCTAATAAAACATTTTCAATTCTACTTATAAATTCATTTTTACATTTCATTTAGAAGTTATTTTAGGCATTTCTTATAGCAATAGTAATCATGGGCTGTTTTAAGTACTGCAACATGCAATACTATCCAGCAGTAGATAATTAATGGCAAATGCTAAATTTCAAAGTAGGAAGCTTAACCAATACTGGCTGCTTCTGCTTGGAGCACTAAAACTTATAATTAAAAAAATTTATCATAACTTTTATATGGAGATATTCAGCTAGGTTAGTAGTACAGACTTACATCAAACTGTTAGTGCCATCAAATACTTAAATGAAGCTTTATATACAACAGAAATAGAATTTTAGAGAAATCATTCATGCAGTCCTGCTTTCTCAGATATTTTTAATTCCAAAAATTAAATTCATATTAATGCACTGAAAAGTACTTTATTATTTTGTGAATTTCTTTGCCTAAATCCTAAATGAACAAATCTAAATGTGAGACATATGAGATATCAACATGATGTAGATACTTTAAAGAATTAACTGAGTTTAAATATTTACATTTGGTATACATATTTTGTTTTTTTCAAAACTTGATAGATGCATTTCTGAGAAAAACAGTTTTTTTTTTTTTTTTTTTTATTTTTGAAAGTAATGTTAAATGTTAAATACATCACTGTTTCTAACCTTTTGCTTCAAATAAAAGTTTTTTCTATTTATTGGCAATACTAATTGGTTAGCACAGCAAATATATTAGTCATTCAATTCTACTTCCTGAAACTGTCTCATTTAATGTGAAAAGAAACAAATAGAATAGATTAACTAGTGCAAATTTGAGGTTTGAAATGCAGAGTTTTTTCAAAAGCCGACAGATCTGATTTAACTTTTATGTGTGAGCGAGAAATTCCCACATGAAGTTTTGTTATTTTTGTCATTTATTGTTTTTGTTACTTTTTTTTTATGAATTTATTATTATGTATTCATTTTCACTTTTTCATAATACATAATGTACTATACAACCAACATATTAATGTTTATAAGGATTATATTACTATGTATAACCTTAGAAACTAAGTAATGCTACATTCACAATAATGATATAATATTTTGCTTTATTTATATAACAAACATTTTGAATACATACAAAAAAATTTCAAACAATATGAATATGTAAGCTTTAACATTTATTAGTATCTTCTAGTACATCTTTATAAAATTCTTTAGCAGTTTCTGGAATTTCAAAAAATTTACCTAGATTTTGAACATCCTTTTTCTTTTCTTTGCTCACTTTATTTTGGAAACATTTTGAGATCAAAGCAGGAATTCACTGCAGGACTTGCTGCGCAATTTCATCACATCTACCTCCACAGGCAAAGCAGAATATGTATTTTGAACTTCTACACATACCTTATGGTCTTCCTGTGATTGCTTGGAATATGTTATGATTTGCTATGTATTCATTTTGAAAGGAAGCTTTGACTTCAGTGCTTGTTTTGCATTTTCATTCAAGTCCTTAATTTTCCAGTCACCTCGCTAACAGAAAGTTTAGCCAGTGGTTGATTCTGCTGCATATCAAAGCAAATAGTGATTGCCTCTGCGTTTTCCTCTTTCAATAGCTGATAAAACTCTTTGAATACAGCTTTTACAGTCTGTACATGGTTCTTAGTTCATTTTTCTTTTACACATCTGCCTCTATCTTAATCTTCATCAGTCCCATTTTGCAGGTTGAGCATGTGTCAGTATGTGGTGTATGGAATGAAAGATTGAAGAAGTGACATATGCATTTATATTTTGAAAATGAGCATACTGGTAGATTTCTTAATCTTCTTTCGTTGCAAAAGTTGGTCCACATTGTTCTGATATTAAGTTCTGGAGGTCAATATCCTCTCTTGATTTTGCTCTTCCATAATGGCTTTCTGTACATCTGTACTTCTTTATGTCTTTCTTTATAGCAGCAGAAATGCCCTTCTGTAATATTCCTGTTCTGTCACCTCCTCTGGCTTCCTTTGGCACATTCCCAGATAAGTGAAATTTTCTAGCCAGGAGAGATAATCTATGTTTTGACACTCCTGTGATTCCTTGGAAGCTTGCAGCACATACCTACAATATTCGGCCATCATTAGTTCTCACACTGTATTTAATGCTAACAGTCTGTTTTCTATTTACAGCTTCTTTCTTCACCACTCTTGGATTAGGAGATGTAATACTCATATATTTCATACGGAATTTATCTTGATCTACTTTGTTGAGCACGGAAAGATGTTGGCAAAATCCACTTATATCATTATAAGTCAAATCAGCTACAACACAGTGCTTATGCCCTTTACGTTTACGAGTGCACTCAAGGCCATGTGAACATGAAATTGCAGGAGTATGAGCTTTCCTTGACTTGCATTTTGATTTCCTTTCCTTGTTTTTGCAATTCCTACCTCCCGTGCATTCTACGACTGGTACAGTTTTATAATTTGAACTCCTATCCATTGTGCATAGTACTGTGCAATGTCTCAACTAAATGCCAGGTAGGTATCATAAAGCTTTCAGAAATGAATGTGAAATCCAAGCGCACAATCTGAGTTTGCAGTTATTGCCAACGGTGCAGCAGTGTACAAAGCTTGCAGGAATGATTCAGAATTCCAAGAATCACAATAGTGAGAGGGCAGTCAATGCCAACATGTGTTTCATAGAATTGAGGTTGCCACACGCTGGATCATAAAATCATAAAATTGCATCTATTGACTTTTGCTTTAACTCTGAGCAAGTGCATCTATCGAGTTTTGAAAAAACCACTAATATTCCCTAATTTCTACACAGGACATAAATTGCATTTTACAAAATCTGACTTCACAGAACGATGCAGAATGTGGAAATTATGCCGATACTATATATAACTCAATTTCGTAAAATTTTGCATCTATCGAGTTTTGAAAAAACACTCCTCAATTGGCAATTACCAGAAGGTGGATTTCATTACACATATCTTCACCCTTATATTTTCATGTTTCATATAAATGTACTTTGGAGTGTTATGAAAGAGTGACATTTTACAGACATGTACAGATTTTGAAAAATCTTGAAAGCTTTGTAGAATAATGGTAGGGGGTTCCGATATTTTATCACATTTGCACACAAACTTCCCTTTTTCAAGTACAGAATTTTACAAAATCAATTTGTTCACAAAGTTTGTTAAGCACAGTAGTTCTATACAAATCTGTATCAGTAGAAGGAGAATTTTCTAGCAGCAATAAGAGATTGGTTTTAAACTTTTAACTTCAAGGTCATATAAGGAACTGTGACTTAGAAAACAACTAACTGATGGTGTATTTATTCTGAAATGTTTAAAATAAATATCATTTCTCAAACCCTTAAATCTATTGGACCATTTAATTGTTTCAATAATTTAACTTCTGGATTTATTCCATGGTTAAATGACCAAAAATGGTCTCCTACAGCTGATTTATCAGTTTGTTTATAATTAATGTTACGAAAATGTTCTTTCATTGTGGTTTCTAAATTATGTTTTGTCTTTCCAATATAAACTTTATCACAATCGAAATAATTAAGTTGACAAATACCAGATTTTTTATCGTTAGGAATTCTATCTTTTTTTCACGGAAATGCAATAAATTTTTAATACTTTATTTATTTTGAAGAACTAAAGTTATACTAAATTCTTTAAAAATGTTTTGAAACTGCTTATTAACCCAAGGATTGTAAGTAAATTTTTTAAAAATTATAATCATCTTTTATTTTTTTAAAGGTAGAAATAACATTAACAGTTTTTTTATATTTAAATTTCTCAATTTTTTTATTTAAAAGCTTTTATCAAAACCGTTAATTAAAGCAGTATTAATATTACATTTAAAGGGAGTCGATTAATGACACTAAACAACACATACTTTTAAATTTTGCCGGAGCATGTTTCAGAGACTTTGCCTCCATCCTCAACCGGCCATCGACTGGTTCTCATTGGTATAGCTGACGATATTTTGTCAAAGGTCTCCTCTGGTGGCAGTTCAAGGAACTTGCTGAACAAATCTTTCTGGGGGATGTCGAAATTGAATACTTTGTTCCTATTTTTTTAAATGAAGATTTGTTCCCATGTGGATAATTCTTGTTTTCCTGATGTATGCTTTAGTAGTTTTGGTTCTGGATTTATGTTGTGGTTTTTTTCCCAAAAATGTGTGGCAACTGCTGGTTTTCCTAATTGTTTATATTTTATGATCCTAAAGTGTTCCTTTGCTCTTGTTTCTAAATTTCTTTTGTTTTTTCCAATATAAATTTGACTACAGTCAGTGCATTCAATTTGATATATACCAGATTTTTTGCTAGATGGAATGGCATCTTTAATATTTGAGCAAATTAGGTTTTTTAATGTGAAATGGTTGACTGGTGCTAGTTGAATGTTTTTTTTTAAAGACTTTTTTTAATTTATCAAAGGCCCATGGATGGGAAGTGAATTTTTTGAAAATCATATTAGTTTCTGTAGCTGAGAGGGTTGTGGTTTCCAGCTGACGATGTGGAAGAATTTCCAAGAAATTGTGATCCCAAACAATTTATAAGAAAAGTGTCATTATTTCTTATAAGATAAGTGAAGTTTTAAGTTACAAATCATTATACTTTTATATATTTGTTTGCTTCACTGTTAACAGCTTCATATTTTATGTATTTATGTATTAGAGAATTCCTATACTAGGTAAAACATTTTAAAACAGTTCCATTTTGAATATAAGTCATATCCCAGCATAAATTCAAATATTTTACACCTTTTAATCCCAGAAATCAGCTACTAGTAATTATATACATAGTTATATTAACTGAGTAACTTAAATGCTAATGCTAGGTTTTAATAATTTCTATTCAGAAATTTCTGTTCAGAAATATTATAATATTTCTATAGTGTGAGATTAGCATCCATACATGGTTATTTTTCATTTCAATGAACTCCTTCCTGTAGCTATATAGTGTATAACAGGAAAGATATGAGTTGGATAACAGTAAGGGTGAAATTACCATCTGATTGATACAGCACCTCTGGCCATCTCCTGGAAGGTTTGCTTTTCAGCAACAAAAATCTCAAACAAGCAATAATTGGTCAGCTAGATGAGCCTTCCAGCAGCTGCCAGAAAGGAATGTGTGTCAAACACAAAGTGGTTTTTTCTCTTTTTATAGCTCATTATGGAAACCATGCATATAAACATACAAAAAGGTGTGACTGATATCAAAAGAGTGATTTTTATAAATATATGATTTAAGATAAATGGTGTCAAAACAAAGGCTGACGCAAGAGATAGCTAAAAGTGGTGAAGAGAAGAAAATAACATTAGTGTGAATGAAAGGAAATGATAAGAATTACAGGTAAAATGCAAGTATCTGATATACACATATCAAAAAATGGTGTTTAACTGTTACCTCTTTTCTAAAATAAGAAAATGATACTAGAAATCCTTAAGTAGGAACAAGAAATATGGAGGACTTAACAGAAGAATATACCACATGAAACGGACCTAGTCTTTTTACCAAAAGCTTGTTCTGTCTAGTGGTATTATCCTTCAGGAGTTGCGAATTTTGAAATGAACATATCACATAGTCTCACGAACAAAGACAACTATAATTTATAATAACATATAGCTTATTTTTTGTCATGAAATGATACTTGATGTTGCATAATAACTTTTGCTTCAGCTTGAATTATGGTAAGGGGTACTGTATAACCATGACAAGAAGGCTAGAGGGGTATGAAGGGCAGAGGAGCTGGAACTATTTATCTGCTCCGGTAGCAGATCTCTTTACTAGGAAATGAGTGAAAGAGAGTGTATACGAGTCACCCATGCTGCCAGATCTATTGTTTGTTGGAGTGATAGGTATTATATATAGGTGAGCTGTGTGACAACACTTGTGTATTTTAAACAATCCTTCCATCCTTGTCATACTCGGAAGGCAAGCATACACCCCGAGGAGACAGCAAAAGTGATTACATTGCACATTCCTCTAGCTTGCCTTCTTGTCCTGGGCAATCAGTAAAAAGGCACTTTGAAAGAATCAGGAGGATTACTCCACAGAGTAAATAGTATTTCTGTGTAACACATAGTTTGAATTTGGTTTTAAATTTTATCAATTAAGCAATAGCTTTAGTGATTATGATAGCTTACAGGTTTTCTGCATACTTTTATTCTAAATATCTCAAGTGAGTAATTATGTAACTTCTACATTTGAATTCACATGCAATCCTTCTATGTAGTACTACTTATGAGAATATCGTACATTTTCACATAGTTTATCTTTATACTTGGTTGCAAAAACAGTACATGCCAACCAGGAGGGACTAGATCGCTTACCACATCACAACCTCCAGTACTGCACCCCAATCATGATGCCTGTGATGGGCAAAGGTGCATGATGCAGCAGCTAGACGGTAGACCTTGGCGCTGTAAAGGGCTGTTGTGCCACAGAGTTTGTTACTTTTTATCTTATTACTATGCATGAATATAGATATTTCTAAAATGCACAATGGTGCAGTTACAACTTTATGTAATTGAAGCATTAACTATAATGACTGTCGAAGGGAAGATTTAAATTCTCTCAATCCTTACACTTTATGTGAATAGATTTAGTATTTAGTAATGGAGTATGATTTCTACTAAGAAGACATATTTTTTGTAATTAGAAGCTTCAGTATTTTGGCTTCTTAATCCGAATTACATTTTTAATTGCTTCAACATTTAGCGTACATTTTGTTACAGCTTGTGTAAAACTTTATGCACAAGAGAGGAGAAATTAAGAGAAGTGGTGTAGGAGCAAGGTACTAGAACTTGGAGGCAGACACATATACAACACAATGTACTTGTCCCACTCACAGCAAATGGGCTGGAAAGTGCTATTGCATAGCTTTACTTCAGGAGTGGATGAATATCACAGCATTTTACACAAGCTATAGTAATTTAAATCTCCTACAAACAAGAGTAAAGTATTTGAACAAATAACTTGTTTTTCAAAACAAGTAAAAATGCATTAGGGTAGTTGATTTAATTGCTAAACCTTAACAGTTTTAAATTTATTAATTCCAAGCAGATGAGTGGTCTCAGATGCTGAAAACCCTAACTACCTTTTAATATATAGTTAGGTACCACAATGTTAAGCCCATTCTACCAAGTCAATCCTTTATATTCACATCATGCACTTTCCTTAAACTTGAAGCTGACCAACAATTATTGCAATTCATCTTTTACCATGTAATGAAGTCATGCAACCACTTAAACCATCATTGGCCCACCACTGGCTAGTCATTCAACCATACCAACCTTTCTCTGTTGTCTGCTCTTTTCCACGTGTTGCATGGGAATTAGTGACATTTCTGTGTGTTAAAGAAATCTCTTGTGATAGGACCGCTGTTGATCTCTGAGTGTGTGTCCTCTGTGATACATTTGACTTATGGTGGACGTCAGAAGCATTCTGTTGAGTATGAAGTGGTACCACTCTTTGTTGAGGTGCTTGCAGGGCTGATTTATGGTGAACTTTGGAAGCTGAGGTTATAATATGCCCATCTGCATGGGCAGGAATGTCTATGTTCAAAGATGTGGATCTGTGGATGGATGCTGTTTGATGATGACCAGGTGGCATAGACATTCTATCTCCCAACAGTTGGCTAGAGGTTCTGTCTGAGCCCCAGCGAATGTTGCCTGAAGAATGTTCTGTTTGTGGATAGTGCCTCTTTTCTTGCCTCTCATTTGGGTTTGTGTGTCGGTTGATGCTTTCAGGTCTTTTTGAGTCCATAATTAATGGTTGGGATAAATCCTCCCCAGAGTGGACCCAGAGTGCTCCTACACCTGAAGATGCAGCAATGTCATGAACAAGAATATGTTCAGGTTTATTGCTAATTGGAGTAGCTCTTTCTTGTATTGGCCACATACTGCCTGCAAGAATAATAATGTTCTTACATCTGCATTACTTTCTTCCAGCCATGTAGATCACTTGAGTACAATATCTTTTGTCCTGCTCAAGTTCATTTCACTACAATTTGATCAATATTATCTCCAAAAGAAAAGATACAGTTAGTACAGCAACACTACATTAAAAATTGGTAAGTGAGCAAAACTTATAGCACTGACAAAATCTGTAAAGTCATTCTTTCCAGTTTGATAAACGTAGAGAATTATTACACAGAAAATGAAACTATTTACAGCGGAGTAACAAACACTACACAAATAAAAATATTAATAAATATTCTCCACTTAACTTAAGAAGCCGATGACAATACTTCAATTATGTTTTTATGAGATTAATTTTATGGAAACTTGCCCACATCTTCAGTCAACACAACTGACTGAAGATGTTGACTGTGTTGACTGAAGATGTGGGCAAGTGTCCATGAAATTAATCTCACAAAAACATAATTGAAGTGTTGTCATCGGCTTCTTAAGTTAAGTGGAGAATATTACCTAAATATTTTTATTTGTGTAGTAGAGAATTATCTTATTTCCAAATGCACATGAGACCACTAAAGTGCCTAATACAATACAAAATATTGCAATGTAAACACAGGATGAAAGAAAAATCAGAGTAATCCTTAAAAACTGCTTCTTGACATTTTCCAAATGAATTATACACTTTAAATTACTAATTTACGAGGGCTATCAAACAAAATGATGGACTACATACAGACTGCAGTAATTTAATCCAAAACTTAAATTATTTGTTCACTATTGTGTATCTTCTTATGCTACCATATGTTTAACAATCTTATTTGTATGAAATTTCTGTGTGTATTACATATGCATACATTTCTGAGTTTAAGTAAAAAGTGTTGTAAATCAAAGGAAACTCTCAAACAGGGAAAATAGTTTAGCCACATGACATTGTGATACATAAACAAAATTAAAGGTCCCATAAGTGTCATTATATAAAAATCTACTTTTCTTTATTACAATTGTCATCCACTAACATGGCTTAACACTAGCACGTGGAGCATAGTGCTTTAAGCAAATTCAAAACTAACAAGAACAATTAATGAAAGATACACACACTCATGCTGAAGTGTTCAAGGCGTAACTCATAAGTTTAGCCAGCAGCATTAGTTGTGCCTCATGTGCATCTAGCTTATGAACAATGCATAACTATAAGTGAGGCCACTTAAACAAAAATGAAAATTGCAGATTTCTACCAGAGTGTTAGCAACCTAATGATCTTGCTACTTCATGCCATTTTTAAATGTTCTTTTATGTAATTGTGAGAAGCTCAGAATTATTCAATTGTAAAAATGAGGTTAAAATACCATTACAAACAGAGAAAATGGTACCTACCTAAAAGTGACCTTTTACTGCACCTACATTGACATACATACTAGGAAATGAAGGGTAGTGCATTCCACCCAAAAAGTTTAAAATGAGACTTCACCGGAAATGCATGTTTAGAGGCCTCTTGAATAAAAAAAAATCATTTTTAGAAAGAAGTCCCTCTGTGTATGAGTGTGTCAACAGTGAAAAAACAAAAACTCGGAAAAATACGGAACTTGGTATTCAAGTTCATTTCTTATGAAAATCCAACAATAAAGTTCTCTAGAAATTGCCACCTCCCCCCCCCCCCAGACTACCAATTGTATGGGTCGTTATTCAAAATGTTTATAATTTCAAAAATGGCTACAATTTTGACTAAAATGCATATATTAAAGATATTTACAAGACAAATAAAACTTATATCTTGAACTTTTAGAAAAAGCTTATGAAGTGCTCTTCATTTGGAAGACATTTTCTATAATGCTGTACAACTAGTATATATTAAGTAATAACTGAAAACACTACACAAAAATGTAGGTCTCTTTGAACACTACAATTTATTCCAGATAACTTCATTTGTGTCATAAGCAATTTCAAAGATACCTGTCACAAATGGTTTGTATTGCTCAATATGTGGTCATTCTTTTAAGTCCTAATACTTTTCAGTTTTTTTCTTGTAACAATAGAAAAAGCATGGGAATTTAAGGACCATATAACATCCAGTTCTTAACATTTAACAATTGCTGTTCCCTTTCTATCAAAAATGAAATATGTAATGTTGCTAGATAGAGTCAACATGAAAAATTCAATGCCATGGCTTGGATTTGAACCACAGATCTCCTGGTTTGCATCCAGTTGCGCTAACCCATTGAACTACAATGGCCAATTTGCCGTCACAACATTAAATTCTCCATTTGACTCGTATATTTTCCAGGAGGACCACTAGGGGCTCTCACATTCGAGATACACCGTTTGTGGCAACTCACTATTGTAAATACTTGAGTCCCAGGCTTCATCATTTAACTCTTATTATTTTAGTTAATTTCCAACAATTAACTAAAAAAATGTAATGTTGCTATTTCTGGAAATGTTGATTTCAATTAAAATGAAGTACATAGATAAATATGCTTTGATAATAGTTCACATACCAATAAATATGTGACAAGAGATTTGAGAAAGTCATGGAAATATAACACATCAGATAATTTAAAGATTAAATTTGATAGACATCTCACCTACATAATATGATTAGTGTAGTTGATCTGATATTTCTTTCTTCTTGTGTGCCTGTAGTTAGAATTAATTTTAGTAAAACAATTTTAAAATGCTCATATCTACATTTTACAAATAAAGTTTGATGCAGATTATCTTTTATTTCCATAATTCATTTTGTCAGTGTTATAAGATAACCCAAGTATAAAAATGTTGAAAAGTTTCTTTTCAATCCAATAATACACATTGTGAAGAACTTGCTACAAAATTTCAGTATACATTATGAATTGAACAGAAGTTCCATTGTTCAATTAGTAGTGTGATTAACCTCACTGTTAAAAAATTTCCAAATATTATTTAATTCAGAATACATCTCACTATTTAGATCCTTAAAAAGAAATAACCCGAAGATAATAATTACTAAACATATTGTTCCAATATTGAAATAAGCCTTTTCTTGGAGTTAAACATGCTTTAGTTAATTCCACATGCCTAACCCTAAATTCAAAATACTTGCAAATTTTTCAAATGACAGAAAGAATCTTCCCTGACTGATGATATTAGAATTATTGAGTTTGCAAATGTAAAATTTGGAACAGAACTGAAATAGAAAAATATTTTAAGATCATAGAGGAGAAAACTATAAAAACATTAAACACTTTCATTACACTCTTAATCATCTACTGTCCAGCAGGCATTCAACAGTAACCAACACAGTGAACTAAGTCATTCAAAGCATTATGTCTGCTATTTTTCTTTCTGCATCACTCATGTAGAACAAATACCTACTACATTCCACTCAAAATTGTTATATTCAGATTTCAGTGAAAGTACATGTTTTGGGAATTCATTTGCAAAGAAATATTTTTGAAAAACCTTTCATGTGTCTGCCTATCTGTGTTTCTAAGAATAGCTAACCCTAAAACAAGCTGATGAATAAATTCATCCTTGATACTCAAGTGTAGTACTTCAAACATCCCTTTTATGGAAAATTTTTCATGGTTTTCAATTTCCTTTGAAGTAGTCCTAACATTTTATTAAAATACTATAACAACATTTTTCATATATAGCCCTTGAAGCCCACTTCATTTCATCTGCATAAACCTTAAGATGATACAAAAATTTACTAGAGAAAAAATACAGATCTTATTAAGATATACAAACTTATATCCAATAAAAGTCTTTGTGACATTAAGCATTTCCAAAATGTTTAAGTGTTTAAATGTCTCTCTACCTCTTTAGTAGTCCATTCAAATTGCAGGGATTTATTCTATTTTTGAACTAATCTAAGGTCTGTAACATTTAGGCTACCATCTTACAACTTTCTCTTGATGCTATAAGTTTGGAAACCCCAAGCACACAATTAAACCAGAATAAAACAAATGTGAATTTTTAAACCATGTATATAATTTTTTTTCTTATGTTGTTATATGGAGGAAAGGTCCTCTGTTAGTCATATACCTATGCTTTGTTTTAATATCAGATATGCATTGGTGCAAAACTAATAAATCCAAAATTAGAGATAAATAATATTTTAGAAATGTTAAGTAACAACAAAATAAGTAAATTGCAGATGATGACTTTTAACCAATTAATTTTGAAGCCATTTCAAGACTTAATACTATGTACAAGTGAAATTTAAGTCATATATACACTATATATGTGCAAAAACTAAACATAATCTATGTTGAATTTATAAAAAAGAAGAAAGAAAAGAACAAACAGAGGAATAAAAATTATGTACTTTTACAATTAACATCTCTAGATGCAAATATTTCTCCTAGTAAGAATAAGATTTACTGAAAAAAGTATTTGTAGTTGGATTTTAACACTACATCAGTTATATTTTTGTATTATTGGGGGACTAGTTTTGGAAGCTGTTGCTGATAACAAATAGTTCTTTTTTCAATTAATTTGGACATCACTGTTATTAATTCATCCAATTAAGCCTAATAAGTTTTGAATCAACTATGCAAATAAATAAAACAAAGTTCGTCTTTACAGAAATAATGTGTACATGATGTTTCATTAGAATTAGGAATGACTTAGCTCACTGTTTACCTACTTCACAATATTCCTCAACAGCTACTTAAAAAAAACCTGGTAATGATCAATGGCCTTCTTACTCCTATGGTCCTTACTGCTGTCCTGAAAATGGCGACCCTGTGGCCAGGAATCTGTAGAAATAACCTGCAAAACAAAAATATTTTTTAGAAACTTGATTGTTGTTACTCAAGGAAGCTTTTATTTATAAAATTCAATTCTAATGAAAAATAATATGTACTTTTAATTTTACACATGGGAACTACAGAAAAAAATGCAGTTTTCAGATTACGAAATGGTGATACAGATCTTTCATTTTCTTCTAATTATATGATACAGTAAAATATTTCTATCTTTTTTCATTAGCATCATAGTTAAATGAGACTATTTTAAAGATATTTTAATACATAAGCATTTCAAAGATACGGAATATCGTTTGGACACTGCAAGTGCTTTGAACACACATCAAGTCATTCATGGATATTGTTGAAGTTTACAAGTTGAATGCTATCAACAAGTATACCAGGCTCGGCTCCGGGCGAATTGAATAGGTGACTCGAAAAACAGGCTAACCTAAATTCGCAAAATCAGCATCGCAGAAAACGGATTTTTATAATGAAATATGCATATGAATCCAAAAGTGTCTTAAAATTACCTTTATTTAAAGAGTCCTCGCTTTCATTACGTCCACGAAATGTGTTTTCTTGTCTACTTCCCTAATGGGATATTGCATGAAAAGCCTGTTAAGCTTAATCGTTGTATTTTACAATATATAGACGTGAGTTTTACCGAAGAGCGTCTGCAATTTTGTCAGTGTTTTTCACAGCTCCTTAAATTCCACACATTTATGTTCCTCATACCAACGAGTCTTAAATGTCCTGGTATATTTTGAAGATGCTCCGCCGCAAAGTTTTTCTATACGTAGCACAAGTGTCGCCCTACAGACATTTACCACGTTGCGTTTGTCATCATTTTTCCATAAAGAAAAGGGTGTTTGGAGAATGGAACACACCAAGTCGAGTGTTAGATTCATTGTAAATCCCTAAAATATGAAAAATTAAACACTTCCCATATCAGGCAATAATCACTGATCACATAAAAAATTACGTTCTTACACAGGATGCAAACTGAGAATAAACAGTAGCACATGACACGCGGGACTCGCTTCAAGCGGCTTATCACTTCTACCAACAAATATTTATTTTCAAGTAAACGAAAAAGAAGGAAGAAAGTCCTGTATTATGTTGGCAACACGAGCTGGTGCGGAATATACGGCTTCTATGGATCGAATCCGTAGCCATGGTAACCAGCAATGTATTCTGTCCCGCCAATCACTTCTCTCCCACAGCATGTGTTACGGTCACCTTGGCCTTTTAATAACGAATCACTAGAGGGAAGTAAGTAACTGCATAATTGACACGCGGGCGCCAAGAGAGCGGCTCCATTACAAAATATAACTTGGAGAACTTTTATAGATGAAACTTAAAAACTAGAACATAAAACATAACAATGTAAGTTACTCAGAAACATGTAGTTGACTCGGCGATTCAAACGCATCAAGGGAGAACCGCCCATGAACTAAATTAGAATATTATAGGTGTACTTGGAATACCTGCTATAAAGTAAGAACAATTTTTTGTTTTCAAATGAATGCTGCATAAATATGCTAACTGTAGAAATATCTATAACAATATTACTGCTTTAGAACAACATAATTTATTACTTCTCATTGCAAATAATTCAGCAATTTTCACTCGCATCTTATTCTCAGTGTGGAAAAGATACATCATTTCATATGTTAAAACCTTCACAATAGTTTTGTGTTCATAACGTAAGCACAATAAACCATATATCTTCTGTCTGCTTTTTTAAATTAATTTATAACTTAACAAACAGATAGTTCTCAACAGATGCACATATTTACTGTAGCCCTAATGTCCATCTTAAGCAGTTAGTAGTTTTATTATTATTATTATTATTATTATTATTATTATTATTATTATTATTATTATTATTATTATTATTATTATTATTATTATTATTATTATTATTATTATTATTATTATTATTATTATTATTATTATTATTATTATTATTATTATTATTATTATTATTATTATTATTATTATTATTATTATTATTATTATTATTATTATTATTATTATTATTATTATTATTATTATTATTATTATTATTATTATTATTATTATTATTATTATTATTATTATTATTATTATTATTATTATTATTATTATTATTATTATTATTATTATTATTATTATTATTATTATTATTATTATTATTATTATTATTATTATTATTATTATTATTATTATTATTATTATTATTATTATTATTATTATTATTATTATTATTATTATTATTATTATTATTATTATTATTATTATTATTATTATTATTATTATTATTATTATTATTATTATTATTATTATTATTATTATTATTATTATTATTATTATTATTATTATTATTATTATTATTATTATTATTATTATTATTATTATTATTATTATTATTATTATTATTATTATTATTATTATTATTATTATTATTATTATTATTATTATTATTATTATTATTATTATTATTATTATTATTATTATTATTATTATTATTATTATTATTATTATTATTATTATTATTATTATTATTATTATTATTATTATTATTATTATTATTATTATTATTATTATTATTATTATTATTATTATTATTATTATTATTATTATTATTATTATTATTATTATTATTATTATTATTATTATTATTATTATTATTATTATTATTATTATTATTATTATTATTATTATTATTATTATTATTATTATTATTATTATTATTATTATTATTATTATTATTATTATTATTATTATTATTATTATTATTATTATTATTATTATTATTATTATTATTATTATTATTATTATTATTATTATTATTATTATTATTATTATTATTATTATTATTATTATTTAGGTATATTAAAGTACGATATTTTGAACAAATCGTTAGAGATATTTTAGAAAATTAATAACGTAACTAGTTTTAGTAAAATTATAGTTACTGGTGTTGATGTAGGTTACCTTTTTTCTATAATTTAAGGCGCTGTAACGTTAAGTAATATCGGAAGATAAATGAAATGTTCAAATGAACCCAGGATCCATAAAACGTAGAACTACCCGATATTCGTCTTCCAGAATAATGGCAAACCCCGGGGACAAACCTTGTCAAGGTAACTAATTTTGACCGACATTAGAACTCAGGACCTTTTGAATGCTACCCCTACGCTACAGCGGCGGGATTTTAGTTCTCACGTGAATGACTGAGAAGCTACTTTTGAAATTTGCAATACTTACAATTATTCTCAAATATGAAGTAGCTATTCCGTTCTTGTAATGTCCTAAGCAGCCAAAACGGTAAACGTCAAAGCCAAATCATAATGACCATGTGTTAAAACATTTGACTAATGCCATTTTAGTTACTTATACAAGGGTTATTCCGGGGATTCTTCTTATTCTGAAAGACGAATATTGGGTAATTCTACCCTTGTGGACACTGGGCTCATTTGAACATAGGATCACCAATTTGATTTATCTTCCGGTATGACTTAAGGTTAAAGTGCTTAAATTTAAGAAAAAAGAATAACACTGTCCGAACGACAGAAACTATATTATTACGAAAATTTCTTGCGCTATTGTTCTTGTGAAATATCTCTATAACACCGTAATAAATAGATGTTCTTGTAGTTGGATGGATTTCCCGCTAAATGGCGCCAGTTTTCAAAATATTGGGGCTTGCTACACATAGATGGCTCTGGGGGCAACATCTTATAGCTGAGAAAAGGATTTATAATTCTTTATAAAGTTTTTTATCAAACTGTAATTATGTACGATACATATGTGTTAGATTTAATTCTATTTTGTGTATAAGTGAGCAAACAACGGTTATAAAGTATACTGAGTGAATATTCGACTGACAAATGATTGTTTGTGGAAGAGGAAGTACTCTTTAAATCGTATAAGAGGGCGCTGCGTCCGATTTACTGAAACAAATCCTGGGCATTCCACGTCTCAGCAGTTGCTGCGCGTGGTGGAGGCTGCAGTCCTGGGTTTCCAGGACAAGGCATTCACCTCGGCGGTTTCTCTGGACGTGGAAAAGGCTTTCTCTACGACCTGGCACGCGGGTCTTCTGTACAAACTCATCCAACTGGAGCTACCCACTCAAGTCATACACCTTCTTCACTCTTTCCTAAAACATAGATTCTTCACTGTCACAGTGGCGGGAAAAACATCTACACGAAGGTCTATCCGCGGCGGAGTCCCCGAAGGTTCTGTGTTATCCCCGACGCTGTATAGCGTCTATGTGGCTGACCTTCCCACTGAACAGCACGTCAACATAGCACAGTATGCTGACGACGTGCTGCTATTCTCAACAAACAGACACCCACGCAGAACCTTCAACCCCATCCAAAGATATCTAATCCTCCTCCAGGAATGGTGCACGCTTTGGCGATTGTCCATTAACACGGAGAAAAGCCAAGCGATATTGTTCACCAAGCGCCGCTTTCCCGCCAACTTCCCCCAATTTACCTACTTCGGGCAAAGGATCAGATGGGAGAATTCAATCAAGTACTTGGGAGTGAAGCTGGACAAGGGCCTAACTTTTCGGGAGCACATCCAGGAGCAAGCTCATCGGTCGTGCGGTGCCGTGGCATCACTATACCCTGTGCTTCGGTCTGCGATGTCTGTTCCCCTAAAGTTGCGCCTCTTTATGGCTCTGGTCCTCCCTATCATGCTCTATGCGTGCGAAGTCTGGGGTATGGCCGCAGGCTCACATCTAGTTCTGCTCCAACGTGCACAGAATAAATGTCTTCGGATTATCTATTCTGTCTGTACAAGGTTCCCCGTGAGATTACTTCATGAGGCTTCATCCCTCCGATATGTGGAGGATGAAATTAGACGCCGGGCGACAAAATTTTTCGAGGGTTTGCCCCAACATCAGAGCGCCCTAGTCAGATCCCTTGGGGATTATGTTCCTCGTGAGCGTCGCTATAAGCGATACCGGTTACCCCGCATGTCTTGCGGTCACTACCGGTAACCACATGATCTCCATTCCAGCCTAAATTAAATTTCAGCTACTCCAAAATTGTCATTATGGAATATTCAAAATTATTCAAACCTTCTTCCTAGTTTATTAACTAACCCACCAGCGGTGCTCGCTGTCCGTAGCACCCGGTTCATCATTCCCTGAGGAGCAAAAAGCTACCTCCCTACACTAATCCCACTTAAATTACACCCGTCATTCTGCAACATCCACATCCCGCCACTACGTGGTTAAGCTCTTCCCAGAGCAGGTACACGATTTGACCACCCTTCGGGCTGTTCCAAACAGCCTGCCAGATTTGTGTCTTGTCTGTCTTACTGAAACAATAGAATTATTAATTATAAAACAATCATTTGGAAACTTTTGTACAACCACACGAGTTTTGAACTGTGTGACTTTTTAAAAAGTTTATGAGTATTTCTAGATATGTTATTTTGTGTCAGAGGAGCACTTTTTCTATACGACATCTTCTACTTATGTGTTTGTAATTTTCATTGCAACATACAATGACTGTACGAGAAGTTAGGCGATAAGTGACAGAAAAGCTCTTAATACTCAAAACATTTAATGCTTTTTGAAACACAGTTTTTGTCAATTACAGAAGGGAAAACGCCAGAAATCAACCTTATCCACATAACTCATCCTGATAGAAATTCGAACGTAGCTCTCTGGAACGAGAGGCACACGCGCTACCACCTATGCTACAGAGGTGGGCTGTTGGTTCTGGAGTGATTGAACGAGATGCTACCTTTGAATTTTTTGAAGTTTCGAAAACATATATTTTCCTCAATTGTGAAATCGTTGATGCAATACATAAAGTCCCAAACATTCCAGGAAATTGAAAGGTCAAAGCCAACATATAGTCACCAGGTGATTAAAGATTTGTCTACTGCATTCCCCTGCTGCCATTATGTCTAAAAGGAAATATATACAACATTGACGTAACGAATCCCTTTCTGTTACCACATAGAGACACTGGACTTCTAAATGAATATAAACCGAAGGATAGAGACAACAAGGTGTACTGTGTAGTTGTTTATCTCGACAGTCTGAAGTATATGCTAACCTGTAATCATCATCATCATCGTCATAATCATCATCATTATCATCATCAAGTGACGCGGTTTAAAATGTCTAGGCTCGTTCCGGTCTCATATGTTTAAAATTAAAAGGGTTTAATTAAAAAAATTGAAAAATGGAAACAGACCCATACGAATTGAATTGAAAAAATGTTTAAATGAAAGTTAGTGACGAAGCAGCACAACTTATTTAAGTGAAAATTAACAGTAAATAAACCGAAAGAAGTTTCGTTTAGAAAAGGTGTTTCTCTCAGACCTAATATAACACCTGCTAATGCTTATGTAGTGGTATTACAGATGTCACACAGTACTTAACTCGTGTGCTTGTGGAAAAGATTCCAAATGATTGATTTATAATAATAAAGTTTAATGGTACCAACATCAACAAGCAAGTGTACTAGAAGTAGCAGTAGTAGTAGTAGAAGTAGTAGTAGTAGTAGTAGTAGTAGTAGTAGTAGTAGTAGTAGTAGTAGTAGTAGTAGTAGTAGTAGTAGTAGTAGTAGTAGTAGTAGTAGAAGGAGTAGTAGTAGTAATGGAAGTAACAGTAATAGTTAAAGTAATATTTATAATAGTACTAACATTAGAAGCTGCAATAGTAGCTTTTTTCGACAAGGAAAAGCTTTGTAAAATAGCATTAGTAGTTGGAGTAGTATTTGAAGCAGTAGCACCAGTAATATCAGTAAATGTAGCAGCAGTAGTAAATAATCTTTTGCAGAGAAGTGAGCTTAGAATACATTGCTACTATTATACATAAAGTTTTAGTCGCGATGATATATAGCTGTTGTTCTAATTGTGTGGATATGCCCCTAGATGGTGCTATTTTAACTTTGTACTTTTTGCTAAACATAGATGGCTCTACGGGCCACAACTCATAGCTTGCAAATAAAAATGTGTAGTGTTTATCGCCCGCTTTTACTACATATGGCACCGCAGGCGGTGACACTGATGATACATGAGATGAAGATGGAGCACCGGTGGAATGAGATGGCGGGGGAAAAATGAAGATAAGATTTTCCTGCTTTTTTGTCATATTTTCAATAACACCAAAGTGTCTGTCACAAGGAAGAAAACTTTGACCTCTGATGGCCCAACTTGATCAGTGTAGATGGAAAGCTCACCATGATAAGACTTAGATATTGTCCTGCAACCCCGTCACTAAACAGGGACACTATTTTAACTTCTGCCACAATCTTTGTAATGAAGTGTTAATCCAGGCAACTTAGTACTTCATTAGCCCCTTGTTTTACCTCTGTTTCAAACCACATGTACATAGCACATTTACCATAAACACATAAGTTATGTAGGCACAACTCTCTCTAAAATGAAAAACGTCTTCAATAGGCGTTTGAATGCTTTGCATAAAATCAGATTATAATATCTATTTCAGTATTAGTTTTCTCCAGTTTTTATTTGCCATATATTTTTTTAAATTGCCACGAAAGACCATTGCCTTAATTTATTTCGAGATTTAAGCTTAGCATTCCTCACAGCTTTACATTTTTCTGAGGTAATCATTCTTAGATATTCAAAGCTTTTGGCCTCTCAAAGCCATAATTAAAATCTAATTGAAATAGTTCACATAAAACCTATGTCTTCTTCTTCTTCTTCTTCTTCTTCTTCTTCTTCTTCTTCTTCTTCTTCTTCTTCTTCTTCTTCTTCTTCTTCTTCTTCTTCTTCTTCTTCTTCTTCTTCTTCTTCTTCTTCTTCTTCTTCTTCTTCTTCTTCTTCTTCTTCTTCTTCTTCTTCTTCTTCTTCTTCTTCTTCTTCTTCTTCTTCTTCTTCTTCTTCTTCTTCTTCTTCTTCTTCTTCTTCTTCTTCTTCTTCTTCTTCTTCTTCTTCTTCTTCTTCTTCTTCTTCTTCTTCTTCTTCTTCTTCTTCTTCTTCTTCTTCTTCTTCTTCTTCTTCTTCTTCTTCTTCTTCTTCTTCTTCTTCTTCTTCTTCTTCTTCTTCTTCTTCTTCTTCTTCTTCTTCTTCTTCTTCTTCTTCTTCTTCTTCTTCTTCTTCACGGTTTAGTCCATTTTAGCCTGTTTCGGCTCCAAAGCCTTGATACCTCCATCTTTTCTTCGGTCTTCCTAAATTTCTTCGTCCTTGGGGTTGCCAATTGTATACTATTTTAGGAATTCTATTTTGTTACACTCCATTCAGATTTCTTTCCCCAACGTTAAGTCATATCGGACGGTGAATGAAATGGGTGACATGATGCTCAAATGAGTCCGGGGTCCATGGAGCTTAGAGTTACCTGTCATTCGTCTTTCAGGATAAGGGAAAACCCCAGAAAAAGCTTATCCAGGTAACTCACCCTGTCCGAGATTCGAACTCGGGACCTCTTGAACGTGAGGCAGACACGCTACCATCCACGCTACCAAGGCGGGCATGCAAATTTAGTCTCCTTACCCGTTTGGACTGAAGACTTACAGAACCTGGTTGATGTTCCGTTACGTGTCATGGCATAATTTTCACAAGCTGTAATGCGCATATCACACAATTATAATTACAAGGTTACACGGTTTAGCGGATTATACTAAGGATCCTAAGCTACGAAGCGTAGACGGGACATTGGCGCTGTATGTCGCAAAGCCTGGCCGAGGGATGTTTTTACAAGCCTAGGAATGAAACGGCTTCAATAGTGCAGTTAAACATCAATGATCCCCAATTACTCCTTACAATTAATATGCACCTACCCTGAAATCTCTAACGTAAATCTTTCTCATATTTTAGTAACCGGAACAGATACGGAACTGACACATCTCCTCTGCAAACTGTTTCTTTCTCCACCAACCATGGATCACGCTGTGGCTCAGTGGTTAGACCGCTTGGCTCTCACCAAGGCGGCCCGGGATCGATCCCAGGCGACTGCAAAGTGAGATTTGTGGTGGACAACACAGCGTTGGGGCGGGTTTTCTCCGGGACCTCCGGTTTCCCTCGCCATCTCATTCCACCGGTGCTCTATCTTCATTTCATGTATCATCAGTGTCACCGCCTGCGGTGCCGTATGTAGTAAAAGCGGGCGTTAAACACTACACATTTCATTTCCACCAACCATAACCTGAAAAAATTTCAATTTTAGGAATAGGTTTTGAAGACTTTCAACAAAAAATTAAAGCAAGTTTCTTTAGAGTTAATGTACCTAGATGCATTGATTTAAGTTCAATTAATTCTCGTTCATGTAAAAATATACAAAGAAATTACAAACTTGCAATGATTAAGTGAAAATTTTGACATAGTTACCACATTATATAAGTATACACGTGGTATGGACATACAATATCAAATATATCTTGTAAATGAAACTGCATCCTCTATGTCAAGAGCTAACTTGTATATTTGTATCTACTAGTTTGTTGAATTATTTTAGAACTATAGGCTTTCCTACTTCAGAGATCAAGGTTAGGCAGAAACGTTTGCATCCCCAAATATTGTAGGGAAAGGGTACGGTTTACTTCGCCTACTAGGTTCAGCTGCGTCGTCTTCACCCTAAATCCGTAAATATCAGGGCTAGGAAGTTCGTACCGCTCGCCGTTCCCTATGCAGGTTGCGACCGACCCTCTCTCGGCATCCAAACAAGTCATAGATAAGAAAAGCACAACCGAGAGGCATTGAAACCGGTTGCTCAGAGAAACAAAATGACCTGACACATTCGTAAATGCACATCTATTTAGATCATTATATACAACATACAAATTCTTATATAGTGCATACTCTGGCTAATCTCATTATTTAAATAGGCACATTGTGGCAACACCCAAGCAATGATAACGCGAACTGTAACATTTCCTGATCGAATGTAAAATAATATCCAAATAATACAATTAATTTCTTAAATATCTGGACACTCTTACTAGACAAAATGACAAATCAGGAATTTTACTACATATTTACTCATCTGCGGCCATATTACTAAAAACAATACTGTGCCTCTGAAATCTTTCAAATGAAATACTCATTCTATTTCTCGTAAAACAAGATTTAAATGATTGATAATCTGTTGCAAATTCGTTAATGATTTCAGCTAATTAAGTTTCTCGATCTGGCTTATCTTTTTTCCAAGTTTGCTGAACAATGAAATGTAAATGTAAATAATAAAGTAAATAAGGACTGAATAAGTACACTTCTAGAAAACATACAGTGGTTGTACAGCAAACTTAGTTGCTCATCTTTGAAGCACAACAAACATGTTATTCGAATGTCTCCCTTCCTACCAACGTGCTCTGTGTCATGCAGTTACACCTCTTTTGCAGTAATGAGTTGCATTCTATGATGAACCCTGCCCTTGCTAGTAGCGCTGCGTGGTATAGCCATGCCTGGTCGCTCTTACACTGCTCAAGGAAATCGGTACGAACTTCTAGCTCTGGTAATAAGTCATTAAAATCGCCTATGTTACTTTGACATGTACATGTTTTGCTAGGTGTGATCTCTTTGCCTTGCATATTGGCATACTCTTCTCTTTCAGCTCTGCGTTTCTTTTTTTTCTTTTTTTTTTTTTTTATTTTAACTCCAATTTGCTTCAGTTCTATTTATTTTAGTCTTAATTTGACTTACACCATCTGCAGAACTTCCACTCCCCGAAACGCTACTCATTTTCTCAACAAATGGGAATGGTACGCTGAGATGGATTCCTATATTGCCATCTAGCGATTAAATTGGTTATCTGCTATAGTATTATAACGGAGGCGTAGGCTCAGGACCCGTTCCTGATATTTTCTCCCAATGAAAAAAATGCTTAAATACTAGAGTTGGCGGTTCATATTTCATATATACAGTCCTAGAAAAAAAAAAGAGCAGCTGCCAGAAACAAAGTTCGTTTTGGAAAACTTCGCAAACATTCGGTGACGCTGCGTCCACAATATACGCTTTGAAAAGGTAGAGTCAGACATAAAAATCCAATGCCATAGCCGGAATTTTGGTCTACATATGGCTAGTGTGAAAGAACACTTAATTTTCCCAACATATGCTTTGATACTACCTTGGTTTCATTTCAAAACTAAGCGATATATAGGGGGATGCTTTGCGGCTTGGACATATGCATGGTAGGCGAGCGGTAAAATGTGTGTGTCTCGTAAGTGAACCAACCTGAGTTGGAATCCAGATGTGTATGTTTCTTTTTATTATTGTTACTTTAAAAGCAATGCCTTAGGTTTTTCTCGCTGAAGATTAATAATATTTTAAACCAATTCGTTTATAAAAACGCAAACAACATATTCTTATCCTTTTCAAAATGAATGCAAAGTTATTAGAAAAATGCCTTAATATTGGTTGTGTAAACACTCTGGCTCATTCATCATTTATCAAACTTGCTGGCATATAATATGAAATATCTTCTCCTGATAATTTCACTAGGCATTTGGTCTCATCCATGTCCCACAGAAGAAGCAGATGGTTCACACACACGATACTCAGTTAATTCCTATATTTATTTAATTATTGATATAGTAATAAACATTTATTTCAGTTTAAAAGCAAAGTAGAGTGTTTCAGTTTTTATGTGTAACCATAAATGCATATAATCGAGTAAACCTTAGCAATTGGAAGTTATATTACAATGTGGTAATACACATTTCGTATGTTTACAATAAAAAAATCAAACTGATATATAGGATTCGAACCTTTGTAAGTCCAGCTCCAACAGACTTTATAACCGCTTGGCTATCTGTACACGTTTAGTAACTGAAATTCAATTATTAGTCACGAAAGGTATGAAACAATACAGAATGTTAATATAATTTTGAGTCGAACTAGTACTCAATGCCCACTTATTGCTAGTATTTACCCAGAAGCAGTGGCGGCTCGTGCCGAAAAATAAGAGCGTGCTGCGGGAAAAAGTACATGCAACTCACCTAGTTTCGAAAAATGAACTCCATGCTCCGATGTTTCTTCATGGCATAAACAGAATTTCT
>CM060948.1:219931621-219966889 GCA_030765055.1 Mantis religiosa
CTACCCCCTCATAAACATGAACTCGCATATAAATATGAACTTAGGACTCACACTATATAAAACACTTATATGGCCCATATTCACATATGCAACTCCGGTCTGGGGGTATGCCACCAAAACATATATACTAAGATTACAAACATTCCAAAACAAAATATTACGAATGATTGCGAAAGTACCTCACACAGCACCAGCTGGCCTACTACACAGCGAGCTAAAGATGCACACAGTAGAAGAATTCATTAAGAAGTTAGCGTATGACACCTACAAAAACCACAACCCTCTAATCTCACGTCTTGAAAACTACACTACAGAAATAAACATACACGCGCCACCATTATCTCTTTTCGAAAGAAGACTCAGACATGATGACGAAGACGGTGTCCAGAACTTCCTGGACAACCTAATAAGGGATGACTGACACAGACAGTTAGGCTGTTACTCCTATTATCCCTTCACTAATTTTTCTCTTATACTGACTCTTTTCAGAACGCTGCCCCCACAGAGCCCTCCAAGCCCTTGACAACAGTCAAGGCGGCCCGGGAGTTGGAGGGCCTCCCACCAGTGTCCTACAGGCGCAGAGACAGCGGGCGACTGCAGATGGAGTAGGAGACACCGACAACACAGCGCATGGACTAAGGAAATGACGAACGGCGACGCCGGAACAAAGGATGACCGAACACATTGTTCGAATAGCATGCTACGTACCAACCACTGACAAACCTAGGAAACTGGGGCTATAAGTAGGCAATTAATAACCATACCACTTCTAATCCCTGACTAACAGGTCACCAAGGCCTGAGCTTTAGTATTACAATACACATGGGCTGACACAGCACTTATGAATAATATATAAGTTACAAGAGTAATTAACTCTATACCCGTAACACTAACAGGCCTACCCGGCCTGAGTCACAGATATAACATTAAACTTACGCATGATTAACACTTGGTGGTGCCCAGGTTTCATGGTCACCACCAAGAAGCAACGTTGACGCGCTCGCATGCAACGCATGCCAGCTTAGTAGATACCACATACTAACCGGGGTGACATGCGGGACCCGACTAAGAAGCATGTTAATAAATACACGTAAACTAACATAAGATCCACGAAACTAACACGTGGAGGGTTTTCTTTAGTGAGTATGTCTGGCCACCTCAGGGCACAGGGACCCTCACACTGTCGGCCATCGCACGTGGGCCGTCGCCTGTAACTGGGCCACGCCTCGGCGCCTCCCATTGCACCACGCAATCCCTTGCTATCCCTTAAATAAAGGCACGACGCTAGTTCAACTCATTCAGCATATCCTGAAGACGGGAACAAAGCATGCTCCCGAAACGTCGGTACATCACCACATCTACACCTGTCTTGAAGCCCGAGAAAACTTGAAATATATAGATATATATCTAAATATACATGTTTTTAAATCGTTTAAACTTCCTGGTCATGTTGCAACTCCATACGGATACAAACTCAAACCTTTACAAGGGAAAGTCTACACTCTCATTCATACTTCCAGGTTCTAGCGAGGATCGGAAATAAACCTGGCTAAATAAAAGTTTCTTATCGGCAGCCGCGAATCAAACCCAGAATCTCTCGATATGAAAGCTAGCCTAGTAACAATTAGACCAAAGAGGCATTCAACGGAATTTTATGTACCTATAAAAACGTACAAGTAAGGAAACTCCAGGAACTTTCAGAACTGCAATTGCCCCTTCCTCCATGAAGACAGTTTCAATGCCCTTTTACTTCCTTTACTACTTCCTACATTAAGCAGAGAAAACTTCCATTCCAAAAAAATAAATTGACATGTGAGTTCATAGCACATACACATTTTGAGGTCCCAGATGTGTTTTGAGGCGCGCGTGTGTGTCTGTCGGTGGAACAGCACAACTCAAAAGCCAAAAGTTTTGCTCCGAACTTGGCATTTCAGTTCAGCATTTTCCAGTAAGTAATCTTTACTTTCATTTCAATTACACATTATTATACATTTACATACTTATTATTGCACCGAGTTGCTGGTTACCCTTGGGCCCAATGGTCTCAAACTCTGAGTTTGTCGAGCTAATGGGTCCCTATTGGCATCTTATCTAAAATAACTTCATCTTCACTTTCGTCATATTTACTTATCTTCCTCAACCATTTGGCTCTTACTTTGCCCAAAAAGTTCCCAATTTCAATTAACTTTTTCCTAGTTTTTACACTCATTAACTTCATTGCTTGAATTTCTTTTGGTTGCCTTGCCAATTCTTTTTTACCTATCTTCTCCCAAAGCAACTTAGTTTCTTCACATTCTAAAAGCAAATGCCATTCTTTATCCCTTTGGTGACACAATGGGCATTTCTCCAGATCCCTCCCGCTTCTCAAACCCTTCAGTTTCACCACCGCTGTTCTGGCCCATTCAAAGGCTACTCTTGCTACTTTATCACAAATATCAATGCATTTTCCCTGTTCCACATCACCTTCATCTCTCTATAAATTTCCAGTGAGCTTTTCAGGTTGAAGCTTCCTAACATTTCTTGCCTTTTAATATCTTCCGTTCTTAACTTAAGTTCTTTCCAAAATCCACTCTGCAATAATTCCCCATTTTCCCGCATGACAACAAACCCTATTTTTAACATCATTTCCTTTATCTTATTTAGCCGTGAATCTTTCTGCAGCATTTTCTAAGGATGCGACACGAAGATTTTCAACAAAATTCCCCCCAACCACAAATTAACCTTTACATGAAATGGTTTTTGTTGGCGTTTATACTATTTAAAAAACAGCTGAACGATTTTGATTACACTACCCGCTGCTTAAAGTGCTTGTATAAAAAGGGCAATTATATTGAATTTCCTGAGCATAGACTGTGAAAACCTCTAACTTGGAATTATTTTTATGCCACTGCTAAATCTAAAGAGATAGACAACATTTTTCTGCCCTAAAAGTGTAGATATCGCTAAAACAGACAATTTCAGTCAAATCATTGAGACGCTTTAGGACATAAAGCACAATATCGTAAATTTTGAGGTTCTAGCACGTATGCATGCGCCTGACATTTGTCGACTTTAAG
Source organism: Mantis religiosa (assembly GCA_030765055.1). Lineage (NCBI taxonomy): Eukaryota > Metazoa > Arthropoda > Insecta > Mantodea > Mantidae > Mantis > Mantis religiosa. The sequence goes on from CM060948.1 coordinate 219,934,678, forward strand.
ATCAACCAGCTGTGCTTTAGGCCCTCTTTGATTTAATGAAACGTTCATAAGAAGCTGGCTCGCCAGTTTTCCTGTCAGTTACATAAGGGCCCAAAGCATAAAGTATAATTTTGTTTACTCTGCACCGTTCATTGTTTATCTAATGTTGCCAGCATAATTTACTCTTTACATCACGTTTTTGTTTTTTTAATTTTACGTCCTCCAACGTTAAGTCATATCGGACGATGAATGAAGTGGGTGAAATGATGCTCAAATGTGTTCAGGGACCATAGAGCTTAGAGCTACCCGACATTCGTCTTTAAGGATAAGGGAAAACTCCGGAAAAAAAACCTCATCCAGATAGCTCACCCTAACCGAAATTCGAACTCGGGACCTCTTGAACGTGAGGCAGACACGTTACCATCTACGCTACCGAGGCGGGCTTATATCACGTTCACGAGTACATAGTAAGTACTTAGTAATTGAAATTTTGATTTTAACAAACTATTTTTTTTTTTTTTCAAAATTATATTTCTGTGCTTTGGGCCCTTATCGTTCAGCCCCTCAATTGTTTGTAGCGTTATCTATTCCGGGGCAACTGTTACAGGTTAAATTTTTAAATACACTTTCTGGAAGAGTAAGTTGTTATTTAAGAATATTTCTCTAACTTTAGCCTACTGTATCCTAAAACGAATGTGTAAAAGTGTTATAAAGAAAGTCATATAAACACAATATAAAGAATGATTTAAATATATTTTCCCTGTTTCCTTTTGCTTTACCTGCCTGGATGATGTATACTGCAAGCAAGGACTCAGAAATGTGCTTTCTAAAACACCCTCTTTTTAAACATCCTTAAATTGCTGTACTTGACAGCAAAAGTGCAATATTTATAATGAAAAAATAGATAATTGTGAAACCGAGAGAAACGCTTCCATTCTTTAGTTTCTTTGTATGAAAATGACAAGACCTACTATACAATTACTTCACACAAATCTTCAGGACAAAGAACAATCCAAGAACACTTTAATTGAAGGCTATCATAGAGTAAAAACCACCAACGGTAGCAAGATTTGTGATTGCTACCCTTTTACGTGACGGGTTCTCCGGAATTGTTTCGTAAAGGGTTTCGCGGTTGCTTACCTCCGTAGAGATATGTTATTTTCTCTCTAGATCATTGCCTTCGTTCGTGATTTACGGATATCAAAGGAAAAACCCGAAGTAAATGAGGAAATACATCTAGAGAAGAAGCTTGTCAAAATATTTCATTCTGTAAATTGCTCTCAAAACAAAAAGAGCGTTAAGCACTTGGTCCATAAGAAATACAAAGAGCAGAACGCAGCGTTTATATAATTTTTTTTGTTAGATTCCTGTGTACTATTTAGGAATTCTGAAATATTTCTTATTTTTCTAGAAACCACCTGGTATCCCACACCATCTCAACTGAGGACACCAACACTCCTCAGATATTGGTGTTAACTGCCACAGTTTAATCACCGTTTATGCTTTCACATTATGTAGCTAATTAAGGATAGGTTCTTTCATCATTCTCATATCACTGCTTATGAGGTAATCATTTTTGTTAACATTTGTTCTGCAATATAATAACACCGTACTTAACCTCAACAGCGGAGAGAGTAAAGCAAAAAGGAGTTAACAAAAACATATAATATGCTCAAATTTGCGCTGACAACGTTGCTGCGACAGTAAAATTAGCATGGTTCATTTGCCCGAACCTGAATTCCAATACACATGTTTGGTATTAATATGCAGTTAATCGCCACCTCTACCAAGAACTATTACACTGAAATAACAAGTGTTAACTACATGCACACGCATTCAGTGCAGAGATCAGAGAAACAAAGCGATAGTTGATTCAGACGCAAGACTATTTGTGAATGCGTGACAGAGATGGCAGCACTGTAAGGTGCATAGAACTCTAGTGGCAGCGACGAGACTTAGGACTGTTTTTGATACTTAAAATAGCGACGTTTTCATTCCAAAAACAGCGTGTAATCATTCGTTTTCTACATTTTCGTGGTGTGACACCTATTAAAATTCATCGCCAGTTGAGCGAGGCATATGATGATGGTACCATGGATGTGTCTAATGTGCGTTCAGCTCAATGGAAGCACACAGACCCAACGCCACCAGAAAAAATATTCGAGTGAGTAATAGTGCTGACAAAATGATGGTGGCCATCTTCTGGGACAGCAGTCGTGTAATCCTTACTCATTGCATTCCAAGGGGCACTATTGTGACACCTGCATCATACAAACATGTTTTGAAGAATAAACTCCTCCCAACATTGCGTGAAAAAACGGACGGAAAAGGTTGGACGTGTGCTCTTTCATCAAGACAACGCAACAGCGCATCGGGCGAACGCACGCAGAAAACAACTTTGAAGTGATTGCTCATACTCCCTACTCATCTGACCTGACTTTTAGCGACTTTTGGCTGTTTCCCACGATAAAAGACTCTCCGTGGTCGCAGATTCACTAGTTGTGCCGCTATTGCCTCAGCGATTTTCCAGTGATCAAAACATACTTCTAAAGAAGCGTTGGCAGCGGCTATGGAATCATGACGCCGACGTTGTAAAAATTGTGTACTGCTAGAGGGAGATTACGTTGAGAAGTGTCACTAGTTTCATATTTTTCTTGTGATTACTTTGTGAGGAAAAAAAAAAGAGGTATTATAATAATTTGACGCACCTCGTATATGTAATAAAGATATAGGCGTCAAAATTATTTATCTAAGGAGGACGAACATAAACTTAAGAGGATGAAATTTGTGTTGAGTAACGTTTCCGAGTTGAGTATAAAAGCAATAATGTAAAATTATTATTGTTTTGCAATTTACGTCTTCCAACAGCAAGTCATGTCGGACGATGAATGAAATGTGTGAAATGATGCTCAAATGAGTCCGGGGTCCATGGAGCTTAGAGTTACCCGAAATACGTCTATGACGATAAGGGAAAACCCCGGGTAAAAAACCTTATCCAGGTAACTCACCGTGACCGAGATCGGAACTCGGGACCGCTTGATCGTGAGGCAGACACGCTACCATGTACGCTACCGAGGCGGGTAATGATGTAATGGTGAACATACACGTATACGGGTTCAGAATTTACACAGTATTCATAAAGCAGATTTAGGAAGTATGTTTAAACTTAACTACAAGGCTGCAGAAAACGGTAGAACAGAAATGCGGTGTGAATCAACATTTTGAGGCTAAGAGATAGCCGTATGAAATAACTAACATTTGACTTTATAAAACATAATTTGTCAGTCAACATGAAACGTAACTCACATGGGTGCAGGACCGAAGCCTCCCATACCCAGGTAAGCTTACCAGGTAACGACCCGCCTCGGTAACGTAGATGGTAGCATGTCTGCCTCCTGTTCAAGATGTCCCGAGTTCGAATCTCGGTCAGGGTGAGTTAACTAGATAAGGTTTTTTCGGGGTTTTTCCCTTATCCTTAAAGACAAATGTCGGGTAACTCTAAGCTCCATGGACCCTGGACTCATTTGAGTATCATTTCACCCAATTCATTCACCGTCCGATATAACTTAATGTTGGGGCGGACGTAAATTTAGAAAAAAAAAAAAAAGCCTCCCGTGAAACAGTTGTAATTACCCAGCAGTTAACATGTTTTCCTACGAGACTGAAATAACGGCGAGTAGGGCAGGAATGAAAATTTTACTTCGGAACGGTTACACTTTCGTATTCCAGAAGTATTTTAAAAGTGGCGTAGCACGATGGACGTGCAATGTTAAAAGTTGCAAAAGTTCTATTAAAGCCTTTTCCATTGAAGAAATAGATGTGCCGGATATTCAAGAGGACCATAAACACTCGGGGCCACGTAGTGAAAAAAATTCAGAGACAGAAAGTGCTTCGTGATCTGAAAAGATACCGAAGACATATGTGAAAGGCCATCGAAACTAATATACCAGCAACTGAAGAGAGAAAACACGGAAGAAGGAACCACTGGAGTCGTTCACAGTTTACCTAAGTCCATATACAAAGCTAGGCGGGAAATTCTACCAAAATTACTCATGAGTATAAAGGAGGTTCATAATGTTCTGAACACATTAAATGTGAAAACTATAGATAGAGCTGAGTTTTTGCTACACAACGATGCTGCGAAGAACTTAGTAATATTTTGTGAATACGAGAACCTCGGAGTACTCGGTCAGTGTGGCACAATATATGTTGATGGAACTTTATAAAGCATAATGAATGCTAGAAGAGAAGTGTAGACTGATGTTAAAATCAAAGGATGTAAATTTCATCTAACACAAAGCTGGTGGCGAAAGATACAAAACTTGGGACTTGCACATAACTATAATTCCAGAAATGAAATCGGAAAATTTCTGAACTACATATTTGGGTTTCCAATACTGGATCCTGATATGGTTGGTGACTGTTTTGCTGAAGACTTCATGGCAGTGAGGCCTATCTCGGAAAAACTACAGATGTTTTGCGACTATTTAATGGAAATCTACATCGACGAAAATGCACTCCTTGCTCCTTCCATGTGGGCAGAACTAAGTTGCAATAGACATAACTACCAACGCTTGCGAGAGTTTTCACAACAAATACAACAATCAGTTTTATTCCTGCAGCCCACATATGTATAGATTTTTTGAAGTACTGAAGCAAATGCAGCTGAATACTAAAGCTGTAATTAATTCCTCAACAAATAAAAAAGAAAAGGTCTTGTCTTACCTACACTTGAAATCATGATGCAGCAAGTAGAAAATTTAAAAACTGGAAAAAATTTCAAAAATGGAACACCTGAAGTCGATTTCTTATAAAACCAAACGTGGAGATACAACACGGAAATAAAAATTAAAAGGAAAAACACCACTTATTTTAAAGACGAAAAATACATATTACTGTATGATACAGGTTTATAATATCAAAATAACGAAGCATCTAAATGCATATGCATTGTGAGTAGATTACAGAAAATAAGCAATAAAGAAGCTGATAAATGTAGACTCTTTTGGTGTGCGAGCCAGTTCGCCGCCTCGTAGTGCACCCGGTTAACGCCAAACGAATTAGAACTACTAATTCAAATTTAAGCATTAGAGGTTAATTTTCTTTTGGTGTTAGAGCCGTGTTTGTTTGTTATTAATCACAAACGCAAAAAAGTAACAACTTCAACTAGAAGTATGTAATATTATAAACACCAAAGTGGAACTGTACTTGTTTTGACCGGCCTATGTAATTAGGGAAAGGAACCGGGTGGCTTGGGGGCTATGTCATTAAGAGACCTTAAAGGGTCCGGGAGGTTTCTGGGCTATTTTTCTGATCGCGGGAGGCTTCGGTCCTGCACCCACTCACATAAGCATATGCGTACCATCTCAACTTTGAGTTCTGGTGCATCATGAGTACCAAGCGATTTCTATGTAGGTACTGTACTGCGCAGCATGTCTTAAAAGCGCCGAATGAAAACAAAATCAAATGTTTGTAATTTAATTATACTATTTAAAAAGGGGTTTTGGGACTCCTCGTTCCTATCCTCAAAATGGTTATTTTATTACCGTCTTTTATACAAATATGTGAAACCTCTCTAAAACGGAACGTGATCGTTTCGGCATACGTGATCGTTTCGGCATTTATTTTCCGTTTATACAGGTTTCGGTCTTACGGAGGGTTGTATTTGAATACAAAGAAATTATAGGTCGTACAGGTTTAAACTGAGGGATTAATATAAAATAAGCGTAAATAATAATAATAATAATAATAATAATAATAATAATAATAATAATAATAATAATAATAATAATAATAATAATAATAATAATAATAATAATAATAATAATAATAATAATAATAATAATAATAATAATAATAATAATAATAATAATAATAATAATAATAATAATAATAATAATAATAATAATAATAATAATAATAATAATAATAATAATAATAATAATAATAATAATAATAATAATAATAATAATAATAATAATAATAATAATAATAATAATAATAATAATAATAATAATAATAATAATAATAATAATAATAATAATAATAATAATAATAATAATAATAATAATAATAATAATAATAATAATAATAATAATAATAATAATAATAATAATAATAATAATAATAATAATAATAATAATAATAATAATAATAATAATAATAATAATAATAATAATAATAATAATAATAATAATAATAATAATAATAATAATAATAATAATAATAATAATAATACTAACAATAATAAAGCTTATATGTATTATGTACTATATTTTCAACTTACATACAATAATTGTAGTTTATCGTCTAGTTTCTGTTTTCAATTTTCCCTTTCCAATCTGCAACTGTCACTATCAACATCATCTAATTCACCACACACAGCGTTCTGCACACTTTCCTCGTATTGTCGAAAATATGGTTGTGCTGTTCAACCACAAGGTTTTGTAGAACATTTTCTTGTCTTTCTTTATCTTGTATGCATAGTGCTACATGAACTTCAGAATTCTTGTTTGTGGATATTTTTTCTTAGAGATGTTAGTTGGATACCTTTAGTTCCTCCACTTGGACCCACAAAAACTCCACTCCATTCCTTAGAAATATACCCTCCCTGATATTTGTTTACTTTTAAATCTTGCACGGTTTACAAACGGAGAATCCCAATTTCCCTACCTTGAACACTAACCACTCATACTTTGTCTGAATTCACTCCACGTACTGTCACTCCAACATAGAGTTTCCGGATTCCAAATGACTAGAAATTATTTCACTGGTTTGAATTTCATTTGTCAGTTTTATTGATTTTAGAAGCACTTGGAGAACATTCAGAGACTGAGAAAAACGCGAATTTAGGTTTAGTAACTATAAAATAATCGAATATAGCCCGCCTCGTGTACACATGTATTGCTCTTTTTAATTGCGATGTTTGTCAAGTCCTAATCCCAAGCATGAATGCAGAAAACTTTCGCTAAACTGGTCACTTAGACTCAACCCTCCTGTAAATAGTATGTGGCTCTAAATTCAATGCCGTATCTTGAAATTACGATGTATATTGGAAAATGTATTAAAATTAATATCGACGTACTACTATTGTAATTTATTTCTGAAAATCAAGCAGTATTTTGAATGTTTTAATTAAGAAAGGTAATGAATTAAACAAAAAGTATACATAATATTAGTAAGGGGACTGCGTTCCCCTCCGAAAAGTAGTGGGGGACGGCGTACATCCGCGTTCCCCCTCCACTACGGCCCTGGCTTCGACTAATAAACCTTGTGACATAAAAATTAATAAACAAATAACAAATAAATGCACATATACATTACCAGATTTAGAAACTAAAGAATAGTAATGACAGGAAAAGTAATGACAGATGCACCTAAACACTTACTACACCTACCTCCGCACATTTCTGATCGCAGAACTAGGCAGGTATCTGTCACATGAGCAGGTACCTGTTGTACTTTTTACATCATTCAGCACCTCGTTACCTAGAATACACTAAGTCAACTAAGAACGATAAGGAAAGAAACAGCAGCAGTCATCACATTGACAAGTAAGCATCAACAATGGAATATATCACGCCGGCAACGCAATAACTAAAGGTTAAAACGTAGATAAACAATAAATACTACAGGTGTTGTACTCTTTACAGCGGCGAGCTTGCCGGAAAGTTAAAATGATTTCGTACAAACTATGCTTTTAATAATCACCGAAGTTCACAGTTTCTTCCTCTCGTACTTGATCACTTGTAACAACGAAACTGAGAATGAACACACTGCAAAACAGTTATACCCTTAACATATGTGTTGTAAGAGAGTTGAGAGAGCGAACGGTTTTGTTTTCCCTTTTCCTCGAAGGATTACAGTTCAAAGAACTCCGGTGCAAGTGCAGTTTCCCTCAAATTTTTTGCGCTTTTTAAAATATGTACAGTCCGGTGCACGGAAACTTCCCGATATATAGAACAGCTGTTTAGGTTGGTAGGTGAATGGCACCACGCCCCCAGTTCAAGCCCCTATCAGCGATAGAAAGGCGTGCGCCTACCCTTTGTCTCGCGATGGCGGAGGTGAATCAGAAGCCCAGACAGTTTAAGCTACGTTGAAACATATAATTCAGAATGTATCTCATTGCATTTTGATTATTTTATCAGCGGTTATTGAGGACAGGAGCAGATTTTCCATCCGTTTCGAATAATGAACGATCTCAGGTTTGTGTAGCTTCCTTTGGGATGGGACAGATTTATCTGTTTTATTATGTGTGTCAATTTGAACTCCATATTGCGCATATTTATTTCGAATCATCTCAGTTCATTACAAAATAATTTAAAGCTGTAAGTTAAGCTCTAACTACAGAAAATATACCGAGCACGTAGACAACGTAAGGGGAAACCAAAGACGAAAATATTCTGGTAATTAATCCACGAACCCCCATTCCTTATAACCCAACCCTTGTCCTCCCCGGTTCCCGAGTTATGACATCTAACCAAGGAGCGACGGACACACAAGGAGATGGTTTTGACAATCGTTCCGCTAAGGTTAAATTCCTCCTTACCCCTCCCCTTGCACTACGCACTACGGCTAAGTGCCTTGTTTATTGGTCATTACTTGTGTTATTGGACTTTGATATAAACCCATAAGAGATTGGCACATCCAGGACTGGTGTAGAACAAGAATGGTGAAACGGTTATGCCAACATTAAATAAAGTAACACACCAAAAGATACCAACAGCATCGGAACATTTCCGTGCACCGGACTGTACGTTGTAACCCATTACACATAAAGTAATCCGTTTTAATCAGGTTACTTAAGCAAACGGTTCTGGAAAACTACTTCCATATCCGCGTTAGGCAGTTTTCCGGCTATAGAGTTCCTTTATCACGCCGTCCCCGTACTACATGGCAAAGCGTGGAAGGAATCTGAAAATATGTGAGACAACGGAGTTGTTTAGCAAGCCTATTACACACATACGGCAAGACAGTGTATGCACACTCTACTCAGATGCAGTAATGTATTTTAACGTGTCATACATCGGCAGGCGCCAGAAATCATATATAACGTTATAGAATGTCGTGTGATAAGGAGAAAGAAGAGTGAATCAAAATCCCTTTGTGCCAGGTGATAAATGGGAGGCTGTAATGGTAATTTACATTTACGTATAATAATTAATTGGCTACCTCTGGTATCAGACGCACACCTTTCAAGTGATTGTTTTGTGTACCGTCACTTACTGTACGTCAGGCTACTAATATTTCGCTCCTCTGGTAATCAAGATAATAAGCGAATGCAGCGCTCGTCCCTGAAGACGTTATGACATGTAGTATGCAGCAGTGAATTGTCGAAGGTGAAAGATATAGCAGTCGGCCACGCCTGTACTTTATAATTAAAAATAATTATGTAACTCAGGTATGAACGCTCCAGGAAGGAGGCCTTGTAAGTGTAGTGTGACATAATGAAGCAATCAGCCTAACGCAGGGTTGGCGTAATGCGGTTCTTAGTTTTGAAAAATTAAAAAAGGCATATTTATTTCTTCGGATCGTTAAGCGAGTGCTAGGAAATATGATGGAATCTCTCCGAACTCCCTGTCCTTTCAATTTCATTTTTTCACCTTTCATCCTGAATGATATTTCAAGGCTCTAAATGTTGGCGGGAAATTTGGCGTGCATGGCCGGGAATTTGCCTTCTGCACATCCTCATCCTCCGGATCGGGGTTGATCTCCGGGCCCCCGAAGTATGTGTAAGCTTGCAGCGGGAAACGGATACGGTTACACGAGCCACCACTGAGGATGTTCAATCTATAGGCATTGTTAGCAGCCCTACCCTTTGCTTTCGTCTCTTCTCAGATTCAACTCTCCTTCTTGCTGGCGCCCGTCAAGGGCATAGTCAAAAAATCTTATACATATCGGGGTGCAAATCCCCCTCCTAACCTTGCCATAAAGTCCGAGGACAAACCTAAATGGATTCCCATTCAAAATAAAATCCCGACATATGGAAGTGGACGTTAGAGTCATTGACCAGAAAGCCATTAGGCTAGTCTCTGTTATTGCTGCAAAATAAAACTGTACAAACACTATGTACTTAATAAATACCTGCTATATGCGCACGATTTCTTGAGCGCTGGATATACGGTGTGGCGCGGGCAGAGGGGAAGAGGAAAGAGTTAACATGCTCTTGTTTCTGCATTGTGGTCAACCTAGAAAAACACAATTCAGCCAAATTGCGGTAACATAAGCGAAGATATGCGCCGAAGGTATGAGATGTGTCAACAATCAATTGAACTCCATCCGATGTGCTGTATGCTTATATATTTACTGTTATGAAACACATAAAAGTAGAGAACAAGTGTTATGACACCTGTAAACAATCACTCGCTTTGTGATTCTTCGATTTCCAAGTCTACTGCCTCACTTTCCTCGCTGTATCCTTCGATGTGTTAATTTCATCAGTTGCATTTTCTATTACACCATCGTTACTGCATTTCCAGCTCCTGGATGTTCTTGCACTATCCTTCCCAATCCGTCGCTTCTATAGCAAGTTTCTGCACATTTGTGGCTCTCGTTAACATTGCGTACTTTGAAAACATTCTTTATTTTTGCCCACGCCAGCTCAATTGCATTCATATTACTGTTATACGGAGGTAGACGAATAGTAGTGTGTCCCTTTTTGAGAGCCATAACATCTTGCTTTTAGATTTGTTGTAAACTGGTTAGCTGATAATTAACCTCAAAATTGCTCATAATGAAATGACGTACGTTTGAAAGCTTAGCATATTAGCCCCTAGATGTCGCACTGTGTAGCGCATTTCCTGCTTCAAAGTTGTCATCTGTGTTTACGGGAATAGGCGAAACCTACCGAATGAGGACTTGGGACCCGAACGCTCAAGAAATCTTGCGTACATAGTACAATGATAAACCCTTACAATAATTAAAATTCATTATTAAAACGATTTAAACTTAAGTTTGCATTACAACAATGACTAATTTTAAAATTTAAAACTATGAGAAAATTAAACAGCATTTTAATTAAAAGTTTAGCGTTGCGCTGGATTACAGAATTACTCAAGTTCTAGTTTATTACAGTTTCGAATGCATCGTACACAATATTGTATATCGCCATGAAAAACTGTGTCTAAAGAAGCTTTTGTGTAAGATACTTATAACAAACGATGCTAGAATCTAATTGCGAGGGGAGTTGAAGGTGAAGGGTGATGTGTTAATAGTAGACTTGCTATGACAAGGTCGCCCGCTATGTTCCATGAACACATGGGATTCCATCAACAAACCCTTACGTAATATGCTGCCGTGCGAAGCCTTCAGCGCAGGGAGTGTTTCATACTCTATAGGCGTCCAGGTACAAACCGAAGAGCGTAATCAAAGCAAGTACACTCAAACTATGATAAATGAGTTCTTTCTCTATATACGCCCATATCGATTCAGCCTAGTGTGATACATTTTAATGAACCTTATATTCTAAAGAGTTCAAAAGGTTCACTTCCAGCTTTGGATGAAAATGCACGCATTCTTAGTTCGTAACTACTTGTACAAATAAGTTTGCTTAGTAAGGAAGATATAACTTGTTTTCTTAATTATACCATTGTTTGATTAAAATATTTCAGAAATTATATTTTTAAAGAATGAGGAACCATGTCATTAACACCAAAGCAGATCTCTGGAACACTTAAGATATTTGTTTTGTATTTCTAAGCTATATCAAAGAGTTTCTCTCAAAACGGTCCATTTATACCACAAATGTCATTAAAAGAAAGCCGAAATGAGAAAATAAACTAGCACATACAGATGTTAGGGATATCACACAAATATTTTGACAATTGCTACATTAGCATTTATTCACTTCAGTGTGCTAGATGTCTTTTGCACTTCGTCTAAGAGTTTTCCCACAAACACATAAATTACTATTTAAGTTAACTAGCCGTATATAGGCTAAGGTTTTGGTCAGATAGACTCAACTTGAAAAATTCAGTGCCATGGCCGGGATTTGAACCACGGATCTCCTGGTTTCCGTCCAGTCCCTCTTACCCATTGACCTACCATGGCCAACTTGCCGTCATGACTTTAAATTCTCCAACTGACTCATATTTTCCCGATAAACCACTAGGGGCTCTCGTATTTGAGGTACACCGTTTGTGGCGACTTACTATTGTAAGTACTTGTGTCCCAGGCGTCATCATTTAACTCTTATTATTTTAGTTAATTTATGGAAATTAATAATTCCTTCACAGTAGACGTAAATATTTAGGCTAAGCTTTTGGACAGATTCAGATTCCCGTGGTTCAAATCCCAGCCGTGGTATTGAATTTTTCAAGTCGACTCTCTCTGTCCAAAACTTTTGCCTATATATTTACGACTAGTGTGAAGAAATGATTAATTTCCGTCAGTTAACTTAAATAATAAGAGTTAAGTGATGAATCCTGGGACTCAAATACATACAACAGCAAGTCGCCACAAGCAGTGTATCTCGAATACGAGAGCCCTTAGTGGTTTACTAAGTGTGAAAATATGAGTCAACTGGAGAATTTAAAGTCATGACGGCAAGTTGGCCATGGTAGCTCAATGGTTAAGAGCGGCTGGACGGAAACCAGTAGATCCGTAGTTCAAATCCCGGCCGTGGCACTGAATTTTTCAAGTCGACTCTCTCTGTACATAAATTACCACCTGATATCTTCTATGTGGTTGTAATTGCATGAACAGCGCCTTCAGTACAGACCATTCGGTTTGCTCATAATTATTCACATTTTAATACTTTACCTGTTGATCAAGGTATTCTTGGGTCATGAGTTTTGCACAGAGTATCTGAGCTCAGATTCCTATCGATGCGGACCTTTTGATTTGTTGGAGTAGAGTTCGCTGCTACCCTGCTTCGGTGTAGTAAGAACTGATTGATATCTAACTTTTGCCAATCAGACACAACCAAATATGTTCCTCGCATGGAGAAAATCATGTGAATAGGAGCTGATTCCGCTTGTCTACTATGAAAACCTTAGTTACAATGTCAGTGTAATTATAAAACGGACTACATCTCTCTACTCAGAAGGCTTGGTGTTAACTCCTTGTTTATGAAGAGTGCAAAATTCACAGTGCAAAATGGCAGACGCAATGCCATTAGTTTTAAAAATATGCTAATTGCGTCTACGGTAGTTAAGTGATTATATATTTAGATCATTCAACAATTAGTGCCAACATATAAATTAACAACAAATAAAACATTTTTGGAGAAGTCACATTATTGCAGTGCTTAGGAGTAATCTTCAACATGAAGAACTCGTCTATACACATCAGGGATCCGACGGATGCCATCCGAAGCTTCTTGTTGTCCTAATATTCGAACAGACTGCTCTACTGTTGCTGCAATTGCCTTCTGTTTCTAAAGCAAATTTCTCTAAGTGGTAATTTCATTTTCCCTTGCTAGATCAATACGTCCAAGCCCAACAATGATGTTCTTCCAGCAGTGCTGTAACAGCATTCACATGCACATCATCACTTGCTGATTGCGGTCTGCCAGCCCTACGTTTTTTTATGAACGTCTTCCCTTTCTCTACGAAATGCATTCACCCACCTATCCACGGTACGATATGGTAACGTCTGTCTACCATAAGCTTTCAATAATTCTGTACGGCATTGTCGAGCATTGATACGCCCGCCTCGGTAGCACATATGATAGCGTGTTTGCCTCACGTTCAAGAAGTTCGAATCTCGTCCAGGGTGAGTTACCTGGATAAGGTTTTTTCCGGGGGTTTCCCATATCCTGAAGACGAATGTCGTGTAACTCCAAGCTCTATGGACGCTGGGCTCATTTGAGTATCATTTCACCCATTTCATTCACCGTCCGATATGACTTAAGGTTGGAGGATATAAATTGCAAGAGAGAGAGAGAGAGAGAGAGAGAGAGAGAGAGAGAGAGAGAGAGAGAGAGAGAGCATTGATACCTCATGCAACCTGAATTTTAATGAAGCGTCTTCATTCGTATACACTAAACATATTTAGAGCACTAAAGATAACAGCCTACAATTAAACTTAATAAAAATGTCTTATTAAATAAAATTGTCTTCAAACTCACAGCTAGCATACATTATATGCTCTTATTTTTCATTGTTATCAGCTTACATGATTTACCACTGATAGTGCTAAATACAGGCAGTGTTGTCACTAATTTATGAATGATCCATGTATGTCATATATATATTGTATGTGCGTATATATAATATATATAGATATATATCTCCAGTTAAGTTTAATTTATAAGACTGCGAAAAAGCTATGAATACTTTTGGGGCGCATTCAATCTCCTCCTACGTGAATGCCGAATTACGCTTCACATGAAAATATTCCCGAATTAATTTATATTTTATATAACATTAATTAGATAAAACTTAATACAAGAAAAGTGTAGAGCGTTTTAAAATACATATTTGTGTCAAAACGTTTTAGTTCCGTTAACCATTATCGAAACATTTGAATTATGTTTTGTAACTAAATTTTATTGCTTAGTTTGAAAACATTTCTAGGTAGAAGAACCGTATCATAAATAATTAACTTGGATAGAAGAATCCCCTTTTATATATAATATAATATATGTGAAATGGTTATGAATTTATCATTGGCAGAGAAACTCACGTGACTGTTCACATTTCACATTGGTTTAATGAATTCACATTTTGCTCCTATCATTTACTGTGGAGTTACACTTTACGCGTGTTAATAAATTTAATAAGCTTCTAAAAGAATCATGTAATATGTAGTATTTATATTGCGTTTGATTTCCTCTACAGTGTTTAAATTGGTTTTTTCCATATATCCTTGTATTATAAAAGTTTTGTGAGCATTTATTTTCGGCTTACTCTTTATGCTATACTCATAAAGCCTGAAACTTGCAATGCTCCGTCAGAAAACGATTTATAATTTCATTGGCAGTGATCTAAACAAACTTCTTTTAAATGTATAAACTTAAAATGTATCTCTGTCATATCAAAATGTCATAAACGTATTGTTTTAGCTAATATTCTAAGCCAACAAGATAAATTATACATTTGTTAAATATGACTTACGTACAGCAATCATTCAAAGCCTCTGTATAGGGAATAAAACAAACAATTAAGCGGCAGAGCTAGAAAATGTAAGGTGCTCAGGCTCTTTCTTTTAATTTACGTCATCCAACTTTAAGTAATATCGGACGATGAATGAAAGATATGAAATGATGATCAAATGAACCCAGAGTCCATAGAGCTTAGAGTTACCCGACATTCATATTTCAGGATAAGTGAAACTGCGGGAAAAAAGTCTTATCCAGATAACTCACCCTTGCCGGACCTCGGGACTTTCGTACATATTTGCATAGTTTTAAATTTCCAAGTGACAATAATAGTTTTGAAGTGATACAAAAATATTCTACTTTCAGGAAGCCTGATAATTAATTGTGACATGTCCAATAAAGTCAAAATATACGTACTGGAAGGATACATACACTTATATTAAGACCGAATATTTATTCATGAATAAGAAAATTTAAGCATGCAAAAACAAATAATTAATGATTTACTGTCAACTGTGGATTTATCCAAATGTGAATTACACATAATTTGTTATTTGAAAATGTTTCAAAGCAAAGCTTATTAAGTCATTTGTAAATACATATTTTATTTTTCGTAGTATTCCATAAAAAGCAAAGAATATCTAGTTCGATAACAACAGCATTGAACTTTTTTCAATTCTTGTACAACAGGTGCCACGATTCGCACTAATTCACTCTTTCTCAGATAATGAAAAGTAACTCCAAAACATCTTTTGTAAGCTTTAGTGCACATCACTAACATTACACTTGTAAATCTAGGTGAGAAGGTTAGAAATAATTGCATTATCAGGTAAACACCCCAGAATATCTGCAACAAAAGCAAACGGGACTCTAGAGCTGAAACAGTTATTTTATGTTGTCCCCAAAGAGTTTCAAATATTGTATTATGTGAGGTTATGTAGAGTGAGTCACGCACAGAGAAGCTATGTAAGTGGAAATGACGTCACAAAAGTGTGGAATAACAAACTTATTTGTGATTGGTGTGACGCGTATATCGTAAAACGTGGACCAATCAGATATAGAAGATTTTACGTTGCCATGGAGGATATTCAATATTCCTCTAGAGGGATTGAACTATTAGCGAAATGCTAATGTGTAGAAGAAGCGGAACCGGTCATTCTTCTCCTAACAGTCGCCGTGAACGGATGTAAGGTTCTCTTCTTAAACGCCGTTGTGTGCGGAAGAGTATAAGTTTATTCTCGTAACCATCATCGATTATAACTAGATAATCTTTACATTAAATATCATCGCTAGAAGACACTCAATTTAATTATTATACACGGTAGTAAAAAAACGTATAAAACTTTTGATTCTTGCACGCATCCAGATAAACGCATCACATCAAGTGAATCTTGTGTAAGAATAGTGTTATAAATGTTGTATCATACATCTTGTTCGAACTGGTGTTAATTGAAGTAAGGAAATAAAAGTTTCTACATTATTTAATACAGAGGAAAATGATTACTCATTTTACGTAAAATTTCCTTCCGCCGTACCACCCCTGTAAAAAGAAGATATCTAGCTCAACCGACTGAGGCCACGCCGAGGTAAGCTGGGACTTCAAGAATCATCAATTCCAACCCTGTTCCAAATGATCACCTCAACGAGGGGCATAATTCGTCATCCTTCTATACGATTCGACCAAAATCCAGTTACAAAATGGCGCCCAACTGTATGGCTCGAATAGGCAGAAGGAGGATTACACCACAGGAGAATAAATAGTGTAATGGACAGGTAACTTCGAATCAAGAAAGAAGAAAGAAGAAAAGTGAGTACGGAAAATCTTAATAGATAATTAATAGAAAAAGTGACAAAATTATAATTTTCATTTTTTTATGTTATTAAGAAAGGGAAAAATATTACCTAAAATGGAAGGTAAAAAATTAACAGACAATAAGAATAAAAATGTTGGGGAAGGAGTGGAAAGACTAGTTAGTGATAAGAGAGCAGAAATACAAGAAGTCAGGGAAGTAGTGGAAGGAATGATTAGTGATGATGCAGGAACAAGTAGAACAGAAATTATGCAGAGTAAAGGTAATGAAATGATAATAGACAGGTTAGAGAAAATGATGAGTAATTTTGATGCTAAAATGGATAGTTTTAGACAGGAAATAAGACAGGAAATAAAACAGAATTCAGAAAAGGCAGATCAAAATTTAAGGCAGGAAATGAGTAATTTAAATGCTAAGGTAGATCAAAATTCAGAAAAGGCAGATCAAAATTTAAGGCAGGAAATGAGTAATTTAAATGCTAAGGTAGATCAAAATTCAGAAAAGGCAGATCAAAATTTAAGGCAGGAAATGAGTAATTTAAATGCTAAGGTAGATCAAAATTCAGAAAAGGCAGATCAAAATTTAAGGCAGGAAATGAGTAATTTAAATGCTAAAGTAGATCAAAGTTCAGAGAAATTAGAAGCTAGGATAGATCAAGGTTTAGGTAACCTAAGAAATGAAATTGAGAAAGGAAGAGAAGAGTGTAGAGAAGGCATAAAATCTTTAAAACAGAAAATAGAATCTCATGATGGAGAAATGTCTAAGTTAAAAGAGATGTTTCAGGAAATGAAAATAAGTCAGGAAAATGTAGTAAAAGATATAAGAAGTGAATTGGCTAAGGAGTCAGAAATCCTTAAGCAACAACAAATAGAATTTGTAGAAAAACAAAAAGTAGAAATAGGGGAATTAGAGAATAGAATAAGACAAGAAATAGATGTAGTCTTATTAGATAATTCACGGAAATTCCATGAGGAAAATATTGAAATACAGAATAATTTTGTAAGAGAGGTAAATAGTGTCAGAAATGATGTTAAACTAATTGCTACTGAGGTGCAAACACAACAAGATGAACTAAAAGTTAAATATGATGAAGTCAGTAAGTTGAATAGTGAAATGATTACAAGAATAGATTTGGCACAGGAAAGTTTTGAGAGAGAGAAAGAAAACATTAGCAAGCTGAATCAAGTTGTGATTGCATTACAGGCAAGCAAAATTTCTGAGAACCAGAGGGTAATAAAATCTAAGAATGTTACATGTATTGACTCACCTGGTAATTCAGGTAATATTGTACAAAACTTAGAGAATTATTTGGAGAGTGACGATACAGAATCTTTGTCACCTGATTGTGAAGTAAATGGTAATGGACAAATACAAAACATGCACACACATACACAGTTACACAGTCAAGGTAACACAAATTGTACAAATTATTTGTTGCATGACATAAGTCCACCTACTTTCGAAGAAGAATCGGGAGACAATCCCAAAATATTTCTAAAAGAATTAGAAGAATATTTTAAAATTAAAAAGATTCCAAATGAATTTAGGATGATGATTGTTAAAAGATGTTTGAAGAAAAATGCTTTAGAATGGCTGAGGTTAACACTAGCATCACATGAAACGTATAGTATGTTTAGGAATGTGTTTATAAATAGGTTCTGGGGTCCAGAAAGACAGAGAAGAATTAAAGTCGAACTGGCCACTGGTAAATTCGAGTTCAAGAAGGGTGTGTCCATGACTGAATATTTCCTAAAACTTGCTAACAAAAGTAAACTTGTGAATCCAGATATGTCAGAAACCGAGATCGTGAATATGCTAATACGACATTATCCACCACACATTAGAAACCACCTAATTGTGGCTAAGCCCGTCGACTTTACTGATATGATTGAGTTGTTATCAGAATTTGAGGCTCATAACCTTAATTCTGATTCTACTCATAGTCAAGTTGATCCTGACAAGACTCATATAGAACAAAAGCAAGTAAATAGACAGGAAGTAAGACCAACATTCAGGGAAAATCACAGCCATACTAACCAAAACCAAAATAGTTTTAACCAAAATTGGGGCGGGGCACGTTCAAGAGACAACTATGAACGAAGAGAGTACAACCCCAGAAAGACATATGAATCGGTAGTGCCAGGTATAGGAAGGAGAATACCAAATACTCCTAGGAGGAATTATAATAATGACCAACCTGTGGGAAATGTGAGGAGTAATCAGGTGAATCAACTGAGGTTTTACAGGGGAAATAACTTAAGAACGGGTTATCAAAGTAGAGGAAGAGGAACTAGCATCGAAGACTCTTCATTAAGAGATTTTAGGGGTCCTAGGTTTGAAAGGGCAGACAATAACCTAGAAAGGACACCGACTCAGGGAATAGAAGGAGAAATAAATAACGGTAGTACCAACCCAACTGCTAGTGTAACTACCGACCGCACTAATGCGGAAAACTGAGTACCAAATCATTTTGTGCCTTGGAAAGTGGTTCGGTAGAAATGACACAGGGCAAAATCAAAATTCAAAATTTACCAGAAGATAAGCTCACTCTCTCCAGAAGTAAAGATCGGGAATTAGTAAATCCACCTCAGATTAACCTTCGTGTAGGCGATAGCGAATATAAAGTATTGATAGACACAGGAGCTGGTTCATCAGTAATAAGTGAGAACTTATTCAAGGAATTACTATCCAAGTTTAGGATTGAATATTTAAACGTGTGTAATGTATACTGTAGCACAGCTATTGGGAAAAAGAAAGACAAAGTTAAATATCAAGCGTTAATTCCTGCGCGAATAGATGATTGGAATTTCAATTTTATCGTATTGGTAATACCAAACTTAGCTCGTGATATTATTATTGGCAATGATGTATTGTATGGTTGGCAAAGTGTAATAGATTTCGAAAAACATGAAATGAAGGTCAAAGGAGATAATGAAGTAATCAAAATAAATTTGTTAGAAGAAATTATATTAAAAGAAGATGAGAAGGATAGTATAAATAATGATAGGTTTTTTGTAGAAAATATAATATTATACGAAGAAGATATAATAAATAATGAAGAAGATGATAGTGGTAAAGAAAATTTACTTTTAAATAATAAAGAAAATGAGACGTTTGACCTTGGAGATCATTGTTGCCAAATAAACACATTAAATACCGACACCGAGCGAAAACAAGAAGAGGAAGAAATGATATTCCAAAGAACTTTGAAAGAAAAGTTAGGGAAAACATACAATTTAAATCACGCGCAAAGAGAACAATTGAGGTTATGTATACTAAAGAACAGGAACGTTTTTAGTACGAAACCTGGATTGTGTAATATGTACATACATACATTTAAGGTGAACGACATTGCTCCTTATACTCATAAAAGTAGATCTGTGCCTATCACTATTAGACAACAAGCATCTGAAGTAATAAACGATATGCTAGAAAATGGAAATAAAATTTTAAAAGATTGGATACCAAAGTATGGGCCAATAAAGACAATATTATCAGACAACGCAACGGTTCACCGGAGTAAATTGTTTACTTCAGAGATGAAGAACAATAATATTAAGATGTATTACTCTTCAGCATATTTTCCCCAAAGAAGTCCGTGCGAGAGAGTGATGCGTGATTTAGGCTTGTATTTCAGAATTCTGTGTCATTCTAACCACCGAGGCTGGTACAAATACTGCCATATTATTGAGAAAATCATTAACAATACCCCAAACTCTACTACCAAATTTTCACCAATCGAATTAATGACTGGACTACAACCTGAACCTCTAGTAATAAAAGCACCAACAACCTTTAAAGTAGATGAAATGGAATTGAATGAAGAAGAAAAGTGTGCTGAAGCATTTCGAAGAATAAAAGAAAAAGCAGAGAAAAGATTATCAAAGATACAAAGAAAAGGAGCGAAATGGAATCCTGAAATAAATGATAAAGTTCTCGTAAAGACATTTAATATCTCCAGTTCTAAAATCAAATCCTATTGGAGAATGAATTTGTTATATAAAGGTCCATATAAAATAGTAAGAAAATTTGGGGATCATACGTACGAATTAAGAGACGATGATAATAAAATGATAGGAAAATATCACAAAACACTTTTAAAACCATTCAAAAGCCTTGACACTCACAAGAATAAATGATTTAAAAAAAAAAAATAATAATAATAATAATAATATGTTTATGAATTACTGAAAAATGTTTTGTTTATTATTATTGTGTTCGAATAATTTCTGATTTTATATTGTTATTTTAAATTGTATTGATTGTTCATTGTTGTAATAATGTTTAATTATTGGGGCATTCTTCAGAATATATGGAACAATATTATTGGGAGATTTAAGTTAATTTTCCATATATTCTGAAGAGGGGCATCTGAAACAGTTATTTTATGTTGTCCCCAAAGAGTTTCAAATATTGTATTATGTGAGGTTATGTAGAGTGAGTCACGCACAGAGAAGCTATGTAAGTGGAAATGACGTCACAAAAGTGTGGAATAACAAACTTATTTGTGATTGGTGTGACGCGTATATCGTAAAACGTGGACCAATCAGATATAGAAGATTTTACGTTGCCATGGAGGATATTCAATATTCCTCTAGAGGGATTGAACTATTAGCGAAATGCTAATGTGTAGAAGAAGCGGAACCGGTCATTCTTCTCCTAACAGTCGCCGTGAACGGATGTAAGGTTCTCTTCTTAAACGCCGTTGTGTGCGGAAGAGTATAAGTTTATTCTCGTAACCATCATCGATTATAACTAGATAATCTTTACATTAAATATCATCGCTAGAAGACACTCAATTTAATTATTATACACGGTAGTAAAAAAAACGTATAAAACTTTTGATTCTTGCACGCATCCAGATAAACGCGTCACATCAAGTGAATCTTGTGTAAGAATAGTGTTATAAATGTTGTATCATACATCTTGTTCGAACTGGTGTTAATTGAAGTAAGGAAATAAAAGTTTCTACATTATTTAATACAGAGGAAAATGATTACTCATTTTACGTAAAATTTCCTTCCGCCGTACCACCCCTGTAAAAAGAAGATATCTAGCTCAACCGACTGAGGCCACGCCGAGGTAAGCTGGGACTTCAAGAATCATCAATTCCAACCCTGTTCCAAATGATCACCTCAACGAGGGGCATAATTCGTCATCCTTCTATACGATTCGACCAAAATCCAGTTCCAGAGCAAACAAACATTTTGAAGCAGGATTTTATGGTACACATGCGATGTTGAATATGCTATGATGATGCACCACGTTGAGACATTATTTGTAGCTCCGGTTTGCATGAAATCTTTTCTCGGTCGTAGTATCAGATACTTGGATTTTGGAACTTAATGTTAGGGAAATACAGAAGTTGAAAAAGTTCTCTTTAAGTTAAATCCGAATTTAATTTGATTTGTATTTGACATCAATATTATTATACAAATTTAAAACAATATTTTTCCCTTTCATGAATTATTAATACAACTTAACTTCTCTGATTATAAACCAGACTTTTGCAGATATGCGGCACTTCTACACACGTGTCCGTTCACTTTGAAAACAAGACGAAAAAAAAAAACAGTAGTTTTCAGACATCTAACTTTCACTATATCGAAGCTTCAACTCATCTTGATGAATAATTACAATTGTTCTAATTCTCAGGTTTGCTACCTGCATTTTGCTGAGTACATGCAGCATTCTGAACGCGCGTCACACACGCGTCTGTTCACTTTGCGGTCACCATGCAAAAGATGCTATCTTGTCCTCTTCACTTATTGACTTTTACCTGATCACCATGGTTACTAAATATTCTAGTCTACATCACTTTTCCCTGTGGCCAATACATTAATTTTGATTTACATAATTTTCTGATTTTCCAAAATATAAAGTCCTAAAACAATATTCTTTTATGATTTTATCATTCTATTTAATTTATCATATTTACCATTTATCTAGTTTGGATATTAACATTCATCTTCAGCTGTTTGTGACCTACTTTATTCAGTCATGGCTACCTGTAACTCATACCAATTCAAAACAAAACTCATCATATTAAATACTTCAATATGAATCATAATTAAATAAAACCAATATCGCTCTTGCACTTAACATATTAACATCTGTATCAATTTCAAACAACATGGGTTTCACATTGCATTTACAGATGTAAAAGCTAATTTTAAAATTTATGTAAAATATCGAAGTGCATAAGCGAAAAACCTTAAGTAAGATAAAACATTACCAAAAATCATTCAAATGCAATTAAGTTTATTAATTTTGTTAGCAGTAGACATTTTATTGATATACGTAATAAAAATTAAATCTACATTAATTATTTGAACTCAATTTCTTACTTTTGAAATAACATCGAAAAGATAAACAGTTTTGTTAGTTGGCAAGCCGAGACAAAAGACTTCCTCTTTAAAACCACATCCCGCTTTTTTATCTGTTTCAAAATTGCCTTTTAACGTCATTATACCTCATTCACAGTCACGATTACAGAAGTATGCCAAGTCATCTTAAATGCTGATCATTGAGTAGCACGGAGTTCGAGTTCTGATGTCTTAAACCAATTCATTTCTTCCCACAGTTATTATAGTGGCGAAGCCTGGGGGATAACACTCTCCTATTAATTAGATCAAAGGCTGCGTTTAGAATGACAGGTTTGTTAAAACACTGTAAATTCATATAATAGTTATTAAAGGCGATAATAACAAACTGAACATAAATATAATATACATACGAGGGGGTATCATAAAGTTTTAATTATCACATGGTAGTTTTTAGGTAGAGCGAGAATATTTTTTCAGTGACATCATTGATCCCCCCGGGCATAATGTTGAAAGTTTCAATAATGCTGTTCTTTTCTTTAGTAACACTGAGTGCTAGAAAGGACTAAGGCGTAAGATGCAGAAAATTGAGGCTCGTAGTGCGATAAAGTTCCTGCATTTGAGGGGTAAAATGCCCCATGAAGTCAATGATGAGATGATGGTTGTTTATGGAAATTATTGTCCATCTTATGACACTATTTTAAGGTGGAAAAGGAATTTTGAAACTGCTCACATGTCCCTGACGGACGAACCATGACCGTCCTTGATAGATAATGTTGTCACCGTGAAGAAAGTGGAGTGTTTAATCCTGGAAGACAGACGAGCAACCATCCAAATGGTCATGAATGAGACACGTCTTAATTATGGTAGTGTGTGGAAAATTATTCATGACGAACTGCACATATCTAGGGTATCTGCACGGTGGGTTCCACGTTCTCTACTCCTTTCCAAAAGTAAAGACGGAGTAATCTTTCAAGACAGATTTTGATGCTGTTGGAACAGGATAATAATAAGTTTTTGACCGTGTGGTAACCATGGATGAATTGTGGATCTATCAGCATGATCCAGAGATAAAAACCATGAGCATGGAATGGAAGTATGCCATTTCCCAGCCTCCCAAAATGCAGAGGTGCAAAAGTGAGCTGAGAGGGTAATGCTTTCAGTTTTCTGGGACTGTCGTGGAGTTATCCTTACAGATTATCTTTACAAGGGGCAAACCATCACTGGCAGATACTACAGCAGTCTCTTGAAAAACTTACGAGCAGCTCTGATTAAAAAACAACAAGGTATGTTCTCCAAATGCATCGCTTCTGGATGACAATGCTCCAGCTCATTCATCCCAAGTTGCAGTTGATAAAACAAGGGAATATGGTTTTGAGATATTGCAGCATCCGCCGTATTGGACCAATCTCGCACCAAGGGACTTATTTGTTCCCAGAAATGAAGAATCCGTTGCATGGTCGCCAATTTGACAACACAAATGACGTCATTAATGAAGTGGGAGAACTGTTTAAGTCCAAAAATGTCGACTTCTATTCTCAAGGTATTTGGAAGGTCAAGTTACCCCGGAAAAAACGTGTAAATCAGGATGGTGAGTACATATCAACACAAACTCTATACTACATTTTTTAAAGAGTGAACATTAAAATTTACCATACTCTCTCGTAAGTATTATTATCCCGCCGTCTTGTTACAGGTTAAAACAAGGCAAATTCATATAATAGTTAACGAAAGCGACAGGAATAAACTTAACATAAACAAAAATCTATTAGATATAAGTTATATTATTCCATTGTCCGGCTAGAGGTGCCCATAGTAGAAATTTGGTCAACATTTTCAAAAATTTAAACACTAACATTTACGTCAAAAGCTACAGCTTCAATTACATGCTATGGCTTTCATTCTCAAAGCCCTTTCAAGCTTTACCATTTAAAGCCTAAGAGCACAGGGCCTAATGGCCTGTATTTCATCACAATACCTTTTACTGGCTTTGATTTTTGTTACAATTTTCCTCACCAAAATGTCCCTTGGTTTGTAATGCATTTTATTCGTATTTTCAGCAGGCACTCTTGAAAGTATTAGCTTACAAACTGCCACATGATTTCTGCCACACTTTTAAACTGCTCAACATATAAGACAATTGATTCGGCCACTGAGGATAGATTGTTGCAAAATTTATATTTAAAGATTTAACAGCTTAAATAACCAGAACAGTAAAGCCCTTTCTATGTAGCAATCTTATGTATTATAGTATTTATATAATATGGTAGCATTTTAAACGTTTCAAAACTACGTTTTCTGCATCTTGTGCCATTCTTGATTAATTAGCATAAGAAAAGTAAAATAAAAATATTTTTTCTCAAAATGTATTAACATATCTGTATGAAATTTGAAGCACGCGCATAGCTGAAGTCAAAATTTTAAAATATTTAGATGGAAAGTACAATATTTAGTGCAAAAATTGTCACCCTTGACCCCGTAACCCATTCAGCCACTAACTCATTAAAAAATGGAAACCAACTAAATAAAATACGGGCCTTTCCTCTAATTTTACCATAAGACTAATTATGCGCTGTAAATTGCTTGGAAAAAAAACTTCAGAGAACCATCCGCCCGCCGAAGCACCTTTGTCGAGGAAGAAAAGGACTTAACTCTCTCGTTAAGGAAGCAATAGAAATGAGAAAAATCACTTAGCGCTCGTTCTCGAATGACTAACCGGACGACGATGCGCAGCGGTAACGCCTGAACTAGCATTTGGGAGGATGAAGGTTCGATCCACGGCGACCAACCCCTCTGATTTAGATTTTTCCGTGGCCTTCCGTTGTCACTAGGCCAATGCTGAAGTGCATTCTTTCCTGCACTTCTTTCCAATTTCAATCCCTTGTCCTCCTATAGGTTTAGGTAGTATCAGTGCGGTAATAGGGTGGATGCGGCCAGATGGCACAGATGTATGCGTCTGTATACCTTCTTCCCTTGCCCCCCATACATACAAGTTGCTGCCCAGGCAGTTAGGGTCACTTCTTTGACCTCTCCCTGCGTGGTGCTGTGAAGCTTCAGTAGATTGTCGGGGTGACAACCTCTCCCAACTGTTAGGGACTTCTGTGAGTTCCTGGGAGCTTCGCTGTGCCGCTCTCTGCCGGACTGCGGTCTCCCTTCGCTTCACCCCTTCCTCCTCTGGAGATGGAACCCTGCAAAAGATCACTGTCGCGTCGCAGTGGACGAGGTGTTTTCCCTCCGTTCCCTCAACCACATCGCATCACTGGAATCATTATGATGATAAAACCACCCAGTAAGCAACAAAAGCTCGACTTTCCAAAGTAATGACACCTTCCAACAGATAAAACCACGCAACGCTGTAGGGCTAACAGAGCTAGCGTCTCAGAATTATAAACAGAAACACCATCCATACGATGAATATTTGCTATTTCCTTCCAAAATAAAATGCTAACGGTTTTGTCAAATTAACATTATAGTAATTTCAATGAATAAATGAACCAAAAATACCGTTGCTTCAAGACGTCGTCACTCAGGAACTGTTGATTATCTCTTTAAACCTATTTGCGTTGACATTCCATGGAATTTTGGAAAGGGCCGAGGAATGAAAGAATGAAGAAATGTCAAAACATAAGTCGATATTAAAGAAGGTTATTGTGCTATCACCAGTTACTATGCGTCGGCGTAACGTGTTCCAGTCCCACACTTTTGAGACTTTTGTGGATATTGAACTTTATTTCAACAAAATATTGAAACATGCTTATATCTAAATAATATTTACCCATGTCTAGTGGCTTAAGTCATTAATCCCCGATTTCACCAACAGATGTTAAAATCGGCGTTAACAAATGTAACGTAACATTTGTTAAAGCGCTAACAAAGCTGTTAAATTTCTTGCATCTCACCAACCTGTTTTCTGAAAATGTTAACAAACACGTGTTAACGCCAAGAGACTTGTAAATGTTACAGTTATAAAAGGCTATGGGTGAGTTGTATTATTTTCTAAATGTACTGGGATGCGCTTTTGTTTTCGTTTTCGTCTGCACACTGCTGGAGAAATGACGGCTAAACAAAATGGTAAACAAAAGCCGTGAGGCAAATTTCTCACCCATGGAGAAAGAACTGTTAATTGAATTGGTGAAGAAGTTTAAGGATATCGTGGGGGGGGGGGGGGGGGGGAGAAGAAGATGGATGCAGTGAATGTAAAAGAGAAAGGTGCCACGTAGGAAAAAATTGGCAACGAATTTAATTCAAATGCATGTGTCAAGAAGCACGAAACAACTTCGTCAGTATTACGTGACGTTAAAAAGAGTTGCGAAGAAGGACATGACAAGTGACGAGTGACTTGAACGTTTCAAGACAGGAGGTGGACAGTGTATTATCCACATAATTCAGTGAATATAAAATCGCAAATTTATTAATACTTGAGGCAAAGGCGAGATCGGCATATTCCTTTCGATGCATTTTCTAACTCAGTATTACGTAAATTTAAAACGAGGTGCGAAAAAGGGACAAGTGACGAGTGACTTGAACGTTTCAAGACGGGAGGTGGACAGTGTATTAACTACATAATTCAGTGAATTATAAAATAGCAAAGTTATTAATACTTGAAAAAAGGCGAGATCGGCATATTCCTTTCGATGCATGTTCTAACCTCTCTTGTACTTCCGCAGTAACCTTCATAGCAAATTGTTTCGACAGTCTATACCTCTGTAGAAAATTTTCTTCTGATACCTCCTCAAAATCATTCTCCTCATAGGCTGTACTCTATTAGGAATGTCATATAGGCGGTCTTAGATATAGCAAATCGACATCAACAGCTGCGTTCACGCCCGCCATCTTGACTATTTACAATTGTTAAGGACTTAACAACAGAAATTTGGTTTGTTAGTTTAAGAAGAGATTTAACACGAGTGTTAAGCTAACACTTGTTGGTGAAATGCAATTTTGTTTATAACTATTGCTAAACTCGTGTTAAGTGTTAACATCTGTTGGTGAAATCGAACATAAATCAATAAAAGCAGGAAACATGGTTTCCTGAAGTTATGTATTGGCGAAATGTAATGGCTAAGCGATTGGATTAATAATCATATATGTTAATGGTAAACAAATATTTGTTAAGCTGAATTAAGGAATTCGTCTGTGAAATTGCTAAAAATAAAGCCTGAAAAATACGTATTGTGCCATTATCTATACCTTAATACAGGCACTGCTTGAATAAAATAAACTGTCAAATTCAAGTTCCACTTTACTTTACTGTATAATTTTTACGGTATTTAAATTAATTTATTTATCACAGCAATTGCTTCTATTTTGATTTTAACCATCCCTTAAAGTTAGACTTTTGTTTTGTTTTCATTTTCCTTTATACGACTGGCCATACTTTATTTTGTTGCGCGAACTACCAGCCCTACATCTTGTTCATTTTCTTAATGGTCTTATCGGCGGTGTTTCACCATTTTCATGTTGCGCCCCATGTGGAAGACTACACCCCCAGGATTCACAAGTGAGTGTCTAAGGTCAGACTCCGTCTAGAAGCAGAGGAACTCTGGATTGGAAGCATATCTAGGATGGAGTATCCGCCTACCTGGTATGAGGGTGAAGAAGTCTTTGATACGAAATTGCGGTGCAGTAGATAAAGGAAAAAGGTGATTGTGGAGCAGTTGGTGCAAGGAATGGAGGAGAACCCTGAGAACGTCTGGAAGAACTCGCTCAGATGTCCATAAATCCCAGGTCCTCTGGAATTGGTGAGATGAAGTACTTTAACCACTCGACCACGGCGTTGCCCACATTTTTACTCTTGGAACATATTGTCCAATGGTAATAAGGTTAACTCGTAGACAGTGGACTTTCTTTGGATTTAGTGCATTAGATCACCCCACTCTCTCTCTCTCTCTCTCTCTCTCTCTCTCATCTCTCTCTCTCTCTCTCTCTCTCTCTCTCTCTCTCTCTCTCTCTCTCTCTCTCTATCTCTCTCTCACACACACACACATTCACACACATATTCATACTTCCTGATTCTGGGGAAAATAAAGAATAATCTTTGCTAGAGAAGGTTTCCCAGCCTCAATCCGGGAATCGAACACGGGATCTCTTGTACAGCAGGCAGAAACCCCAAATTGATTATGATATTTGTGAAAAAGTCATCATCACCCAGTGTACCTCTCCACCAGAAAGAGCTGAATGCTAATTTTGAATGTGAATGCATTAATGCGTGCTACTGAAGTGTAGTGAGCGGGATGGCTCGGGCGGTTTCGTCTCAGGCCCGCAATCGGCAGACCCGGGTTTAACTCTCGTGGCTGACCTACCTGATCTATGGGTATTTCCGGTTTTTTTCCAGTCGCTAGTTGAATACTGGGTAGGTTAATTACATCCCACGAATTTCCTGTCCCTCCTTATCATCTCCATTATCATTTTACATCATCTCTCATCTAGTGATCACTTTCAGGGTAGAAGTGTCGGCGGGTGTCTCGGCGGTGCATGGCAGGATGGTATACTCTGAGTGAACCATTCCAACTCAGGTGGGTCACATGTTGGTCTCCGAATCACAGTAGGGAGGGAATGTCCGTTGTTCTGGCTTATCGGGGGAGGTCTCCATCTAAGTGAAATGTACTGTACCGTCGTGGTTCCTTGGGACGGCCACCCTCTGTCCCCTCTCGCCTCATCCTTCCTCTCCGGGATGCCCCACTTGGGGACATAGGTACAATAGACCAAAGACTGTCGCAGTACCGAATACCCTCCGTAGTAATCATAAACACAAAGACGCTCTGTGACGTTCCAGAATCGACTACTCTTTTACCTATTGCTGACAAGAAAAGAAAATATCCCAGAGGAAGACATTACTGTGTAAATAGTACTTAGAAAATTAAAGAAACTTAGGACACGTTCCCATTCATTTCACTTAAGGTATACATCATTGACGACGGTACTTTGTCGAGTATATAATAATAATAATAATAATAATAATAATAATAATAATAATAATAATAATAATAATAATAATAATAATAATAATAATAATAATAATAATAATAATAATAATAATAATAATAATAATAATAATAATAATAATAATAATAATAATAATAATAATAATAACAATAAACAATAACAATAACAATAACAATAACAATAACAATAACAATAACAATAACAATAACAATAACAATAACAATAACAATAACAATAACAATAACAATAACAATAACAATAACAATAATAATAATAATAATAATAATAATAATAATAATAATAATAATATAATAATAATAATAATAATAATAATAATAATAATAATAATAATAATAATAATAATAATAATAATAATAATAATAATAATAATAATAATAATAATAATAATAATAATAATAATAATAATATAATAATAATAATAATAATAATAATAATAATAATAATAATAATAATAATAATAATAATAATAATAATAATAATAATAATAATAATAATAATAATAATAATAATAATAATAATAATAATAATAATAATAATAATAATAATAAAAATAATAATAATAATAATAATAATAATAATAATAATAATAATAATAATAATAATAATAATAATAATAATAATAATAATAATAATAATAATAATAATAATAATAATAATAATAATAATATCTAGTAATAACAATAGCGATAATAATATTTTTATATAAAAATTTGAATGAGTAGAGCCAGACTGAAATATTCAATGCCATAACCGGAATTTGAACCACGGATCTCCCGCTCTCCGTACGGTTGCTCTAAACCACTGAGCTACTGTGGCCAACATGCCGACCTGACACTAAATTCTCCAACTGACTCATATGTACCCCGGTAAACCACTAGGGGTTCTCATATGCTATGAGACACGCACCTTTTGTGGCAACTTAGTATGCTGTAAGTACTTAAGTCCCAGGCTTCATACTTGAACTACTATGTTTATTCAGGTAAATTGATGGAAATAATCATTAATGTCATGTCATTAATGTCAATTACTGTGGCAATCGGCATGTTGGCCGTAGCAGCTGTGGTTAGAGCAACCGCACGGAGAGCGGTAGATCTGTGGTTCAAATCCCGGCTATTGCATTGAATTTTTCAGTCTGGCTCTACTCATTCAAACCTTAGCCTACACACGGCTAGTGTACAAGAAATGATTATTTCCAAGTATGAAATATTTATAAGTATTTGACTTGACTACAGTGTTTACGGGCTGAGCATTAAATTAATTTTAGCTTAAGTTCCTGTAGATAAGCATAGTATTCCCCATGTAAACCACGTCCACTTTGTCTCTTTTTTGTGTAGTGCTTATCGTACTAGCGTCATCTGTAGTTTGCTTCATGCTAGTGCACACAAATGCTAAATCATTGGAAAATGAAATGAAAGATCGTACATCAAAACCTCATCAGAAATTGAACAAGACAATAGCTTGACACCAATGTTCCTGAACATGGACTGCATGAATGTAAAGAAGTTTAAAGCAAAGTAAACAACTTTAAAAATAATAGTATTATATGTATATTATATATCGTGTGTTTATGCTTCCTTTACCTGACTCCTTGGTTACCAAAATGGAAATAAATTCAGTTAAAATTGTAATAATTTTACAGTCAACTGAACAAAAACTAATGCAAGAAACTTTCTGAACTATTCGACTCCTCTTACTAAGAGATACACAGCTTAAGACCACTACTTCAATTTCCACAGATTAATAAAATGTAAAATAAAAAAAAAATGAATTCTCTTATTCAAAGAAAGAGATGATGTGAGCAGAAAATGTGTAGTAATTCACAACTAACAGTTGCATTAGTTGAAGTAACTGTATCACTCCATGACAAGTTTCGAGTGGTAGACATGGTACCTCGAGCTGCGAGGGCTGATCAACAAAGACAGACTGATTTTTTTCCTGTAGCTGATAGTTTCGTATCTGTAACATAAATATTTGAAAATATCGGGTTTTTATGTATAATGTCAGTAGGCGGTAGCACTCTCTTATTGGTAGGTTGGTAATAATGCTCTATTTTGTAGACCCTGCGTGCATTTCGCATACCAGGTAGTGGAGGT